>BPLQ01012772.1:0-107474 GCA_021605075.1 Caerostris darwini
TTTTAAGTTCACTGTCCAGAATATGATAAAAGTTTCTAAATAAGTTGTTAAATATTGACTTTAAAGAAAAATCTAATGCATGATAGTTTGTTTGGTAAAAAGTTTTTAGTTTCTTTTTTAAAATTATTGTAAACAAATTGATTGTTAATGATCGACGATATAGATTGTCGGTGGATTTATAAAAACTTAAAAATTATTCTGTTTTTGTATACAGACAATGTGACTTATAAATGCATGCCTTAAAAGAGAACTTAAAAACTCTTTTGGATATATTACGGAGAAAGATAGAGATCTTTCCTCAACTATCATTCCAGTAAAATATAAGCATATATTTTTTTCTTTTCAATATGACAAACATCATATTGTTTCGACTATAACCAAAAGTTGGTTTTCAGCATACAATTTGTAATAATTGATTCCTTTTCGTTTTCAGTACTAATAACGGCCTGAAGTACATTTGATAATATAAATAATTACTGATGGCCTGATGGCCTAGTGACAAGCTCTCAGTGCTACAGTTTCGGATTCGAGTCCCGGCGCTGCCATGAACAATAGTGGCTCATGCCATGTAGTGATTCGTATTCTACTTTAAACCGTAGGTTCCAGCCTAATATAATTGTAAGAGGTAATATAAATAGGGTTGACAACTCTATCCCGTAAAAAGAAAGCATCTCCTGTCTCGAAATCTGCCTGTAGGCTGACGGCCTTGGCCCGTTATGGGGTTGTTGCGCCAATGAGGAAGAAAAAAAATATTATTAGATGTCAGTCGATTTTTTTTTTCATTTCTGGTTATTATTAAAGAAGGTTTCTGTAAGCCATAGCGAACTCTATAACTGTAATATTAAATACATTTTCTAAATTAGTGACGCACTTCAGATAGGGAATTTCTAAAATTCGATATGTAAGTACTCTGTGAAAAACTAAACAACAGCTAATTTTTGTCGTTGCTCTATAAGAAACTCTCCGGGAGACAAATTTAGAGGTAGTAATTTTTACTTAAAAGTTGATGAAAACATACTAATTCAAAAATAAATAGAACACATAAAATATGGAATCAAACAGAAAAGGCTTTAATGAAAGAACAAAGGCAAATGCAAAGAGGTGATACAAGCAGGTGTCCCTTAGTAAAAGGTATGTGCTCCATTAGGTGCAATGGTTGCTTGCACTGCCTCTTCATACTCAATACCAGATTGCCCAACAGTTGTTGAGGTGACATCTCATTCCTCATAGAATATATATTTCAGTTGCGGTATGTTCTCCTGCGGATTTAATCTGTTCAAAAGATGTCTTGCCAAAGCTTCCCTCTGTACTATGGAATTTAAATCAAGGGAGAACATTGGCAATGCATTCTAATGATATCTTTGCTTGCTAGTAAGTCTTCAACAGGATGACTCCAATGTGACCTGGTATAATCACCCTTAAAAACAAAATCTCTATCAATAGGACCTCGGAAAAGATTCACGTGGGTTAGGAATCATTTGTGATGTTATTGATCTTCAATTGCTTTACCTCCGTCAAACATTTGAAGCTCAGTAAGCATTAGTTTATCATAATGCCTCCCCAGGCGATCCCGCCAGTACCACGGAAATTGACTCTTTTCCTTATGTTAATGGAATAAACCGTTTAACTACCTCTCTTCATATCAACCAGCGTTGTTAATCCCTTGTGACCCTGAAACTACTCTTGCTAAAAGGAATTGTCTTCCATATGGAGATATCCAGGTTTTGTGTTTCTCACACCATTCGAAACAATATCACCTGTGGGCAAGTATTGATGCAATCCAGAGTTCAGGAAGGTGGGCCAGAAGAACGATTCTCTTTAAAAACGTGACACTTGTACTATTGTCATACGAAGCCGTTGAACAATGTTGTATACCCTGATATTGATCTTATTTCACCTGCAGGATATAGGTTTTCTAATGGCTTTATCTTTTTTGATCGACCACCAAATGGCCTGAAAGACTTTCTAAACTCTTGAAAGCAAGTTTTTTCGATTCGAAAACTCTTGGACTGCACTAATTAATCTATTCCCCTCCTACAGCATGCCGATAAACAATATGTTAAAGCAACCAGGCTATTTCTTCTAACCTTATTGGAAGTACAAACTCATATGAAATTGCAGTAAATACCTTTAATAGCACCTATTATCCTTCTTTTGATTGCAGTTTTGCACTGCGCGCATTAAATGGATGCGTTTTACATGCCTTCACGTCACTTATGACATCTTATTCATCTTATATTTGTATAGGAATCAGTGTCCCACTGAATTGATTGTTCATGGTAATGAATGCAACAGTTTTCTGCAGTTTTATGTTTACGTACTTAAGAATTACATCATTACTTAAGTTTTATAGGCCAGCGTAGGGGTTTTAAGTGCTGTAATTTTAAAAACTTTTAAAATGTGGCGTAACAAAGACTATTTATAGACTGACTAATTTGTGAGAAATAATTGTTTGCGTTGAATATTCAGTGTAAGTTAATAATATATAGTAACACATATAACAATAACCCACAAACTTGTTGTCAGTGCTCTGCAGGTATTACTCGTACACATCCATTGTAACTTTGAGTGTTGCTAGGATTATTAAATTTCTATTTTAAGGTTTACTTGATTTTTTTTTTTTTATTTAATTTATAAAATTGTATTTAATTTTTTTCCCGTGCATTTGTAAAGAAATATTGTTTTTAATATAATTAAAAATGCTATTTTTTCAACATAATTAAGCAATGGTCCAACTTTTTTCGGTGTTATTTATTGCTGGTAAGAAAGAAATTTAGTGGTAAAATACAAATGAAATTAAAGGACACGCATCATTAAAATATTACTTTATAGTCATTTTACATAATATTTTTTTTTCACATCGCTAATTAATTTTGTAATCCTACAAATCAAATAAAATTGTTCTATTGTATAAAATTTTAAATCATTTTAAGAAATCTTAAATTAATTTTAGTTAAATATTTTTATGAATATCAATTTTAACTCGATTGATTTGCATTCACAAAATTTAAAAATGAATATGTAAACATGTTGATTAAAGAAGTCATTTGGTATTTTTAAATAAGTAATACAAATTATGCATCATTAAAGATTTCTAAAATAGATGCATTGGAAAATAATAATGACGATTAGATATCGATTGCTATAAACAATGAAACGTAATGGAAAACATAGCTTTATATAGTTATTAATTAATGTTTTTGATGTTTATAAAGTAATTAATTGCTAATGTGATGCCAATAAAAGTTTCAGGCGTCTTTATTTTTTTTATTTCCTTGTAGACGTTTCAAAATTGTCGCGATCTGGAGGAATACGAAATAAAAAATTATTCACTACAGGAAAAAAGTGTACCAAAAAAGAAGCTGTAGACAAATTTCGTTTCAGAAAGTAATGAATTAATCTGTAGTAAACCGCAATCGTGCTTACAGCAACATCCATAAGATATACTCTACAATAGTTGAAAGGTTATTGACATCGTGCCACCTATTAAAAAAGGCCTCTAAGCCTGAATGAAACAAAAAAAAATTTACTTCTCATTCATCTTATGCTTACCACCTTTGGTTTCTTCGAAGTGATAAGCAAAAAAATAAATAAATAAGCCGTGACGTGAATTATTAATCAGGTATATAACTCTTTGGTATACGATCAAATTACAAATGAAGCCGACGTCGTGCTGAAACTTTTTATTCTTTTAAAACGATCTTGCATTTGAAAATATATCATAATTTTCTAAAGTGTTTAGAATACATATTTTGTTATTACTTTTCAAATGGTATAAACAGGAAGAATAATAATGGTATAAAAAATAATAATAATAATGGTAAGAATGATGATAATAATAATGGTATAAACAAGAGATCATGAATGATCTCCTTAAACTTTTCGTAGACAAAGTAAAATTCCTTTCATAGGCCTTTGTGTGTTCATTCTTCCCTTTTGAAATATCTTTAAAAATTAAAAATATAAATAAAAATTGTTTTCTCACTATCTATAGTGCATGATTCAGGCGTTTGACCCAGAATGATATTAATGGTATAATTTAATAGTTTGCATCACAAGAATGATATTAATGGTATAATTTAATAGTTTGCATCACAAGAATGATAAATTAATGGTTTGTATCGCAAGAAAGATAATAATGATATAAATTGATGGTTTGCATCACAAGAATGATAATAATTGTAATACTGGTATAAATAACAATAATAATAATAGTAATAATGGTAGAAATAATACTAATAATAATAATGGTAAGATTGATATAATAATGGTATAAACAAGAGATCATAGCACATGATTCACGTGTTTGACCAAGAATAATAATAATGGTATAAATTAATGGTTTGTATCACAAAAATGATTAAAATAATAGTAAAATAATGATTTACATCACAATAATGATAATAACGATAATAATGATATAACTAATGGTAAGAATGATAATAATAATAATGGTATAAACAAGAGATCATGAATGATCTCTTAAAACTTTTCATAGACATAGTAAAATTCCTTTTATAGACCTTCGTGTGCCATTTTTCCCTTTTTGCAATATCTTTATCAAAAAAAATTTAAATAAAAATTGTTTTCTTACTATCTATAGTGCATGATTCATGTGTTTGACCCTAACACACCAAAACCCCACTATTACATTTTTTATTTATAAATCTTATTACTTAGTGTAACAGAAAAATATGTTATCTTTCTTATTTTTTTTTTTTTTTTCGCTTTTTAATATTTTTCCCCCATCTTTTTTGTCTTTAGCAAAATTAATGTTTGTAGACTTTCAGTAAACGAGTCAAATTTAATGACATACACTTATTAAAGTTTCTTACTACCTTTATTTTAACTTAACTAGTAACCTACATCGTGACATTTACATCCTTGAATTGATGTAAGACCATTTGCAAGTATTACATTTTCTTTTAGCTTCTTTGAAAATTTATTGCAAAGTAGTCTTAAAACATGATTTTTTTTCCTTCACTGAATTAAAGAAAGTATCCACAAACTCTTAACGATTAGTGACCTTTTGAACAGTGCAATTATTACAGCAATAGAGGGAAAGATTGTTTATATAAATTATACTTATCTCTTAAAATTGTCCCTCGTGTATTTTATTTTATACTATTATTTTATTAATCCCCTGCTAAGGGATCTTATAACCTTCCATAATACTTGAAAAATATCTATTTCAATTGAACGACCTTTCAAATAACTTTTTAAGCCACTTCTTTGAAACGTGAGGAAAAATCTGCTATATTTTACAGACAAATATCTGTTTTCGCAATAATGGGGAAGGATTCTATACATACATTAATGTTATTATTCTCAAATAAATGTCACTATTATCAAATAAATTATTAAATAATGTATTGCTTATATATCTTTATAATACATTACTTTATTATTAAAAAATATATTATTTATAAAGAGCGTCTCACAATTCAAGGAAAATATGTGTGAATTTGGACACACTACTGGATAAGTTGGAAGCCCTGAGCTATACAAATCTCAAAATGAAATCTCGTGTGTCCCAAAATACGCACAAGATTTCGTGCCTGAATTTATTACACTTATTATTCTACACACAATTATATTTCCTCTGAATATATTTGTGCAGTTGAATATCCTAGCTCTTCCTCTAAATGTCCTAAAGTAGGGAAAAATGCAAAAGATAGTCATCAGCATGTTTACACCATGTAGTCACTAGCCAGTATATTTCTATAGTATTATAGATATTAAGGGTTTAAAAATTTATGTATGGACATCCCATGAGTAGTCTACTCATGGATGGAGGGAAAAGGGCAGCTTCTGTTGTGATGGAGCATCCGTAGTTAGAAGTCTGACTTGGCTCGCTGAAGAAGGAAGGCAGTGCCTTCCGAGAGGACTTTTAGGGGGACTCCCCGCATTTGCATGAGAGAAATTTGGATTTCGTATGAGAGAAAACCCGGTAAAATCCCATCAGGTAGTCCAACTAACGAGACAAGATGCTGAATATCTCAAACGCCATCAAGTGTCTCGTTTTTTGAGACAGTGTCTACAACAAAGCCGCCAGTGGATTGAACCTCATAACTAATGCTCACCAGCGACGCATGTTGTCAATGAACCATGAATGGAGCCTAAAAACTTATGAAAATATGGAAAGCAACATATTTGTGTAGTTGATTGTGTGAGTATATTTTATATAACTTTCAAGCTAGAAATCGAATTATTTCCGTGAATATCTAACAAATATATGATATGAGTAGCAATTATTCTCTATAAACTCTAATGAATTATTGTTTTAATTTAAAGATTTTTTTATTAATTTTCTTTAATATATTGGTTATTGTAAAACGTTAATGTACTTTTTATATTATTTATTTACACAAGGAATTTTTACTTAAAAGATTGATTAACTCAATTGCTGTTTAAGTAGTACTCTGTGTTATAGGAATGTATATGACCACAATATTTTTTTTTTACATAAAATCATATATCTTTTTATTAATGAAACTACCAATAATGTAATGCAAAAAATCCGAATTAATTATAAACAGTAATAATTTTTGTTTGTTATTGATGTATAATTGTTTATTTTTTATTCTTTTTAGAAAGGAAAGAAAATTATTTGTATGAAAGCTAATTTATTCACGACTTCGTTTTCTAGCTGTAATATTATCAGCATCTCGATATCTATTTTGGTAGAACGTCACCATATTTTGTCACAGATTAAAGTTCCTAAGTCATGGATTTTTAATATAGAATAGTTATTGGTGGAGGCCTTTTTTTTTTAATAATAATAATAAAAACTATGACAATCAGACATTCATTAAAAATTATTCTAACTCGATTTTTTTTTTTCCAATTCGAAATACTTGCTTTCCGCATTTCAGTAAATGCTAACATTTACGTTTATTTAGATAAAAAAAACAACCATTTTGGTACGCAGCTCGTAATTTCGAGATGCAATTTCCATTTTCCATTCTATGCAAATACATATATAATGGAGATTGCATCTCGATAGCCTGTTCTAAAAATAAGTTTCTGTCGCTTTCAGTTGGTATACATAAAACTCTAATTTTAGTGGCAATCAATATTTAGAAAAAAATTTCCTAATTAGTTATGTTTTATTCTTATTCTTGAATGAATATATTATTAGGCCCGACTCGGGGCTCAGTGGCAATGCACGCCATTGGTGAGCATGAGGGCTGAGGTTCATTCCGCTGGTGGCTTTGTTGTAGACACTGTTTCAAAAAATGAGGAACCTTGATGGCATTTGTGATGTTCAACATCTTACGTTGTTTAGTTGGACTAACGGTTGGGTGGTTTCCGGCCTTTCTTTCATACGATACGCAAATGCGTAGTTACCCCTGAAAGTCCTCCTGGAAAGTACTGCCCTCCTTATTTAGCAACACGGCGCCAAGTCAGATTTTTACTTATGGGTGCTCCATCACAATAGAAACTGTCCCTCTTTCCATGAGACCACACGGGTTCTTGGATTTGGTCTAGGTGTTGCTGTCTACCAAGTAGGATAAAAATAATAATAATTTATCAATAAGTTTTCGAGATAAATAATCTCATGCAATTAATTTATAATTTCAACTATCAGAAATAAACAAAAAATATTAAATCATTGAAAGTTAGACACTATTATTTACATATTTGCACAAACATTTTGGTAAATTTTTATTTTAGAACTTTACAACTTTATTTATTCAGGAAATTTATGTTATTTCACTGGCTTATATATATTATTTTCCTAATTTATAAAAAATCGAAAACTGACGTTGTAGTTGATTCGAAAGACGAGATTGCGATTTCAAAATCCATCTTCCTTTTCTAAAATTGGATCTAAATCTTAAGAGTCCGTGATCGGAAGCCAGTTTATTACTGACATACAATGGGGCAGAATGCTTAAAAAGTTGGCAAAAAGTCGAAAAACAAAATTTGGATGTCGGCAATTTTTGTTTTATTTTATTTATTTTTTATTATTTTTATTTTTTTTAAATTTTATTTGTTATTTATTATTTTATTTATTTTTATTTTTTTTTAATTTTATTTGTTATTTATTTATTTATTATTTTATTTATTTATTTTTATTTATTTCATAAAATTCTGTAATTTTCTCCTGGTTGTATACGCCCAAAAATTGGCAAATTTATGAGGCCGCACGTATATTTGACAGAAAACATTTATAGGTTAATAATCAAAACAGCTTTTCAGTACTAAGAAATTTGTTAGAAATAGGGTTGTTTTTTTTCCGAATAATTTATGTATTTTGAAGCATGATATTTATTTTTATTTTATTAAATTTTGGTATTTTTAGCGACTTAAAATTATGATTTTTTTTAAATTTCATCTGTTTTATAAAAATGGAGAAAAACATTTTCTTACCGAAATTTTTGTGCGCATATTATCTATAATATTTGGTTAAAAGAGCTGTGGAATAAAATCTTGTTCATATTTGCCCTTTTTTTATATTGTCAATTTTATATTGGTATGGATTTCTTTTTAAATTTTATATGATTCGCTAATATTACTAAAACTAAGGGTTTTTTTAACTCTTTTTTTCTAAAAAATCTAAAATTAAATTGGATTATCGCAAAAGAATAGAAAAAGAAATTTTGTTGACAAATTAAGAATTTATTAAATACAACCATTTCATTTGCTTGTTACGAATGAACTTCTCTCGCTTTAAAAAAAGGCCATCCAAGAACCTCCTTCGACGATAGATCTGATTATACCAATTGTTTAAAACAGTGACACTATGAAAGTAAACTTCAATTTAAGAGTTATCTTTAGCACAAATGAGTTTAATAGCTAATGATGAAGTTATTAAAAGACTGCGTACCGTTCTTATCACAATATGAAGTGAATATGATAATGATACTAACGCATTCAAAAACTATGCAGCTGCCAAAGAACTAATTATAAACTATGCATTGCATGTTATGGCCCCTAGAGTGTAGAAATTTTTAATACATGGAGTGAAAATGGTTTTATATGTAGTGTTAGATATTGGACAATTATTTGAAAAAGCTCAAAATGAACTGTTTAAAGATTTTAAGAAATATCGTATAAAGATTTTAAAGTATTGTTTAAAGATTATCTTTTTCTAGAAAGTATTTGATAAATGTAATGCAGATATATCTTCTGGTAATGAAGATATATCTTCTGATTTATCTCTTATTTCACCTTTACATCTTCTGATCCATTTATACTGAGAAAACTTCCTCAAAAGCAATTTCATTTGATCCCGTGACATTTAAAAAAAAAACGAGGTTTCAGAATTTTTGAGTGAAGGAAGTCAACCGAATTCAGAAACTGATTCAGAAGAATCTGAGTTTGTTGACTGCGTATTTTATTTTAGATAATCTTTGTATGTTTAATTTATGCCTTTAATAAAAATAAAGCTATTTGAAATAATGATTTTTTCATAATTAATTTAAAATGTAAACAAAGAAAAATTATTGTTAATATTATGAAGTTATTTTTTTCTTTATTAAACATCTAGTAATTATGTTTTCAATAATATAAAATATATAATTCAGATAAATGATGTAACTTGCGAAATAAGTTTTTATTTTAAAATTAATAAAAAAACAGGATATTTGAAAGATAATTTCAGCAGTATTAACATAACAAATCTTAATATTAATATACACTATCCGGCATAGAAAATTCAACATTCTTAAAATTCGGCCTTATAAGTATCCAAATTTCTGGAAATACAAATCTGAACAAATTGGTCACGCGATTGTATCTCCGGATAGAAAGAAAAGAAGCGCCATGTGAACCAATAGTCGCTACACTTTGCCTAAGGAATCCATAATTTCGATTAGTTCTACATTTTAGAAGGCATGTGTTTATTAATATATGCCTGCAAGACGACATCATAAACAACTTTGGTAATGGACAATTTTACGCTGGACCAAATTGTAGATTTACAAACAGTTGGTGTTGGTCTTACCTTCCTATCACTGCTGAAACGCACGTAAATGTGTCAACTGTGTATAGAATTTGGAACAGATGAGTCGTCATTGAAGACAAGTCCACCTGGGTGTACAAAAGAATGCACCTCAAGGGAAGCGCTGAAGGGCAGAGCTGGCGGTCCCATGATCAATGACTCTCGACATTTTGAAAACCGTTCAAGATATTTTAGATCCTCCAATATCTGAGAAAATAAGTTTTCGAATATTGGTTGAAAATAAAGTGCATGGAAGCCATCCTTTGTGAAGACTGCCATTCACGCCAACCCACCGACGTGAAAGATTGAGATGGTGTCAAGAATGAACAACTGATTGACACAACCTGGTGTTCAGCGACGAGTTTCGATTCTATTCGTCTAATAATAGTCGCCGGGTGAGGTTGTGCAGACACTGGAGGGATAAAACCAATCCAACCACTATTGCTGAATGTCATGTTACTCATCAACAGGGCATAATGGTTTGAGGTGCCATCAGACACAATAGAAAGTCCTCCCTGGTGCTCATCAGAAGCTCACTAAAAGCCCGACGATACATCGATGAGGTGCTGTAACGCGAGACAGCACCTCATCACTATCATCACCTCATCATCAAACAAGAGATTTTCACCAGAAGAGAAGTCTTTCAAAATATCCAGTTGCTTCTTTGGTCTGCAATGCCTACTTAAGTTTAATCAATAGAGCATATCTATGGCATTATTGGTCGTCATTTGTCTGCTCTACCTCAACCTCAAGCGGAAGATGAACTATGATGGACAGTTGAGAAAATATGGGCTTCCATCCCATAGGACTCTTATCCGCACGCAAATTTAGAATTGTTGCTTACATCGCCATGAGAGGTGGAATACATCTTACAGATCACCTTACATATTTTACTACTGTATAAAATTATCTTCTTGCAAAAAAAATCACTTATTTACTACATTGATAAAAATATACATTAAAAGAAGATAAACATTATATAACCAAAAATAAAATCTTGAAACATTCTCGGAAAAATGTAGAATTAAATTAAGAACAAACTGTTGTTTAGTGAATTTCGAAACTATTAAATTTAAATTCCTCATTCCCCGAAACCTTCTAAGAAACAATTTCCAATGTGACTGAATTTAAAGCTGAATGTTTTTTTACCAGCAATCATGGTGTTTTATTTCGCTGGGCGAAGTTTCGGTTTAGTCTTTAAAAAGATATTTAAAAGTCTCATAATCGGCTGTTAATTGGTATCATGAAAATCTTTTGAAGAAGGCAAAAACTTATACAATGATAATTGCGACCCATTCACTCATTTTAATTAAAGACAAGACAGATAAAGTAGGAAAACACTTTCTTTTAATGTAGGTACATAAAATACTTATTTATTAAAAATGATGTGAAAAATTAGATTATTTTCGCCAGCTGAATTTAGTTTCAAGTGTCCTTCGTATTAAAAAAATATTCAATAAAAATTCATTTCCTCTAAAACGTTTTTTTGTATGCCCTACATCAAGTGTTATAAGAAAGCCAGAATCAGATAATGTACGTATTGTTAAAAGAAAGAAATGTTTTAACTACAAAGGATAGTAGGTCAATTATGCATTCTAAAATTTATTACAAACAAGAAAAATAAAATTATTCGAAACTCAATAGTTATAGAATTGTATGCAAAGTATACTGTTAAAACAAATGAATTATATCACAAGTAAGAAAAAGAAGTAAAAGTGCGTGTTTATGAACCATAAATTTCTTTGAATCCTTATCGTTTGAAAACGAATGACAAAATAAAAATAACATAATGCATATTAAAAGTAATCAAAAGCATACAATTGCTCATAGAAACTCCATAAAAATTGTTTTTAAAGAATGAATGTATTAAGATCGTTGTAATTACTGATCCATAAGAGAAAGAATAGCTATAAAAGCATGATTTTTAAACTAATCTAACGATCTAATTGAGACCGGTTTCAATTCTAACAATAGAGTATCTCAGTCCGTACTGATTTTTCACTAAATTATACTAATTAATTTGTAATAAACTAAAATTCTGTTATCTTTCCTTGAATTCTTAAAAAAAAACAAATTTTATCTCTGTTTAGTATTCATATATATGCTTGTAATGATGCAGAAATACTAATGTATTCGTGCATAAGTGAAATCTATCCCAATAAAACGGTATTCAATGGATAGTAATGTAAATATAACTTTTTTATACATTTAAAAAGGAGAAAACTTTTTCTTTATTGTGGTTCAAATCGTTTAACAACATTTACAGGGGGGGAAAAGGCACAAGATTAATAGCTCTACATTTCGAAGATTTATACAGTTCATCTTTGAAAATAACAGCAATAAAAACACAGTTGGTATGGTGGAAAGTAATCCCATACTAAAGTATTTGCCCCGTCATCTTGTATTGTCAACCTCGCAAGGTCAAGAAGATAAATTTTACTCTTATTTTCAATGGCTTTAAACACACGCAATATCGTAATTCGTCACATATTATGTTAGTATTTCCTAACATTTTGGACAGCATGACCCCATTTTGCTTGTTATATTTTCGAAAGATTCTCAACCTAAAGATGTATTTTATTAAATATGATATATTCCCCAATTAGTTCTTATTGCAATAAGAACTAATTGGGGAATATAGGAAGATACTTGAATGTTTAAAATTTACCAAATTTCATCTGTAATGGATATATGGTTTATTTTTTTAAATACAAGAACGTCTGTATTACTCACTGCTAGAGAATTATAATTTGTTCAACGTAAATTTGCACAAGATAATTTATTTATTAAACATAAACCTTAAACTAGCATTTAGTGATTCAAATGACAGACAGGAGATGTTAATTCTTTTTATAGGATAGGATTGTCAGCACTACTCCCAACTCTCTACAGCTATCAATTATTACAAACATTTTAATAATAACGGAAAGTAATCGCTGAAGGTTTGGTCTGCCTCTCTCCCTCCGACGAAGTTTCTAAACAGAAGAATGTAACACTGATGTTTAATCAAATGTAGGATCTCTATATGAAATGTTTTCTATATTTAAATTAATGATTAATAAATTGTACTTAATTCAATATTATTTGTAGTAAAAAAATTGAAATAAATTAAATATTTTATTTACTACTTTTTTTACGTGACAAAAAGCTTTGAGAGGGCCTGATGGCCGAGGAATTACTGCTCTGGTGCTCGGTGCCTCAGGTTTCGGGTTTGAGTCCTGGCGGTACCATGGATGTTTGTAGTGGTTCGAAATCCACTTTAAACCGTAGGTCCCAGTCAAATAAGACTGTAGAGCATTGGGCATAGGCTGACAACGCTACCCATTGAAAATAAACCTCTCATGTTTCGGAATCTGCCAGTAGGCAGACGGTCTTGGCTCACCATGAGGCTGTTGTGCCAGTGAAGAAGAAGAAAAATAGTATTTAGGGAGTGATGACCCCTTCCGTTTGGTGTCACAGGTTTCGGGTTCGAGTTCCGGCTTGGTTTGATTTATCGCTCTACGGTCATTTTGTGCACACTTTTCGGCTAATAAGACGGGAACCTACAGTTTGAAGTTGATTCCAAATCATTAACAAACATCCTTGCCACTGCCAAGATTCGAACCTGAAGCATGTGGTTCCAAAGTCCAGAGCTCTAGCCAATCGCCCATTAGTCGGCTCGAGTTCCGACGGGGCCATAAATGTTTGTAGTGGTTCGGTATTCCACTTAAAACCGTAGGTCCTTGTCTAATATAACTATTGGGCGTATGCCAGGCAAACATACCACGTAAAAAAACATCTCCTATCTCGAAATCTGCCAGTAAGCAGACGGCCTTGGCTCACCATGAAGCTGAATGAATGAAAGAACAAGTAACTTTGAGATTTGTGCTCGCTAACACTGTTTTATTTCCAAATGCCATCAAAATGAAAGAGACACTGTGATGGTGATCAAAAAATCATAATCAAACAACTATATGATATCAACTATAATGACCAAAATTCATTAACCCACGATAGTTTTTTCAAATATGATAATGTAGATCCTTGAACATGATTTTGAATTAAATGAATTTTTGCACAATATTTCTAGCAACCAAAGGAAAATAAATGAATAGGCAGAATAAATATTTTTTTATGTATGTTAGCATTTAAAAAGCATAACATGAAGAAAATAGACAAAATTACGTCTAATTTATTTTCACCACATTACTAAAAAAATTAAATACAACAAGTGTAGCTTTGTTTTTGAAGTTAAAATTCTCATATGAGAGTCAAAACAGCAAACTTGACAACCTTTTTTTGTTATAAAAGTAGGCAGGCTAATTTTACACAGCTTTTGAGTATCTGTGTACAAAAATCCTCACTTCTTTTAAACATTGATAGAGCTGTAATCGGTTAGTTTCATCAGAATAATCATCGCCTTAACATGCTGTAGCTGTCGATTGTTTGTGTTGCTTTAATTTGCTTCATAATGAATTTAATTCTGTCTTATTCAGATTTGAATCTGAATATGATAAGGATTCAGGATTCTGTACTGTATCAAATTTGAGGCAAATAAACAAGCATAATGGCAGCTTTGGGTTTTAAACAAAAGACAGTGAATTACTAACGTTTTACTGAACCTTAGTATCCGCAGTTTTGCAATCTAATTTATCCAATTAATAAAAGCGACAAAGACGATGATTAATTTCTCCATACTCTAATATACAATACTATAATAAGACTTGTTGTTGAATACCTGAAATTGTCTCTTTTCCACCACGGATACACAACATAAAGTTTAACTTACATTGTGCGTAATATTAGCCACTGTAGTATTCCGACGGGAAGAATTGTAGCATTTCATTCCTAGGAGAAAAGAATGTATATTCTTTAACAAGTACATAATAACAACCTATCACTCAAATCTGATAGCACATAAGCACTGTTGTGGGTAGTTTTACTACATGCAATTAGTGTTTTGCACTAATGGGAACAACCTGGCACTCAAATCTGATAGTAGATAATCAGTTTCATGGATATTGAGACCTCGGGAGATTAGCGATTGTCTGTGGAGCCTTGACGGGCCAAAACAATTACAGATGGAATATGGATTACGCCATGAGTTGTTGTATCATGATTAGTGATAGACTATGGGCTGAGGAAGTGTCGACTCTAATGAGAAGTGAGTGAAAAACTTGAACCTGTAGTGGATGACACTGGATGTTAATACAGTTTTTTTTAAATATTAATTAAGTAATTAAATTTAATTAATTTTAGTGTTTTTTAAATTTAAGTTGCATGTATCTAATAATAGATGGCGCCAGATAAACGTTAAAAAATGGCGCCAGATAAATTTAATAAAGGTAAACCAATTAGATGTTCTTGTCCTACTGTATAGGTTTTTTTTACTAAATAAGTGTTCAGCCTTCGTAACATTGTAAAAGATCTTTAATTTAGACCCGATATCTTTGGTAGAATGGCAAATATTTTTTTTCAATTCCTTCTATTAGCTCACACTCTCCCTATATATATCTTGTTCAAATTTTCAATCGTTCATAAAATACTTTTTATTCATCCACTCAAGTTCAAATACATTTCTTTTTGAACTTGTAGTGGATGACACTTGATGTTAATGCAGTTTTTTCAAATATTAATTCATTCATTAAATTTAATTCATTAATTTTAGTTTTTTTTTAGATTTAAGTTGCATATATCTACCAATAGATGGCGCCAGACAAACTTTAAAAAAAATGAATGAAAATTATTTATAAAGGACTTTCTGCAATATAGTAAAAAAAAAGGGGAATTTATTTAAAAAAAAAAAAATTTTATATTACTTGATTTTTAAAAGAATGCCGCCAGGAATTTGAACCTAAAGCTTCCGGTATACGAGTTCCCCTCGTTATCACTTTACCAGGAATCGGGCACAATTGAATTTTTAATACCAAATGAAATATTTTGCATAAAAAACATTTTTTTTAAGTAGTACAGTTGACGCGAAGGTATTTACTACTTTCAAATTACCTTAAATAATTTTTGCTATAAAATAAAAATTCTGTCTTATAATTATTATTATTATTATTATCACACAAATTCCAACCGCTTTATGTCAAAGAAATTCAGAATTTTATTTATGTTAAAGAAATTCAGAATTTTATTTATGTTAAAAAATTCCGACTATTCAAATAATTTCAGATGTTGACTTTTCTTTTATAAAAATGGTCTTTTCAATTTTAAATCTATTAAGAAAACAGGTTGTGTTTGGTCAACGACCTGTTATAATGTAAATTTTAATCACATCTCAGAAATTTAATTTACTTTTCTTTGACTTCAAGACCCGTAGAAATGAAAGTTTATGTGAGGCTTTTTCATTTAACATCTATTTATATAATGCTTTATGCTGTACTCGTTAATCGTATTTTCATAAGATTACAGAAATATTTTCTTCATTTGCGAATTAAAATGACATTTAAACTCTTTAAGAGGTTAAATGACCTGATAATGCTATAGATATTTCAAGCAAGTGTGATTAAAAAGTAAATATTTTAATTTATGATATTTTAAAATATTTAATGATTTTGTGTAGTTATTTTTCTTTATTTCATTTTCCTGATGCTATAAATAAAAAAATAAAATTTTTCAAATGTCCTTTTTTTTTTTTTTTCTTTCATTTTTCTGGCATCAGGAATAGAAAAATAGCCTTCCAAATGTCATTGCATTTTCTTGATTCGAAAAACCACTAAAAAAAAAGATGCACTTACTGAGCGAAAACTTCTCAAACATTTATTTTCAAAACTATTTAAGATATTTTAATGTTGCTTATTAAACAATTGATTGCCCGACTCGTGGTTCAGTAGCAACGCGCGCAGCTGATGAGCGTTACGGCTGGCTCAATCCGCTTGCGGCTTTGTTGTAGACGCTATTTCAAAAAACGAGCAGATTCGATGGCGTTTTTGATAATCAACATCTTGCCACAGGAGTCGGACTACCTGGTGGAAGTTTTCTGGAATTTCTCACACACTACACATAAATGCGGGGTAGTTCCCCCTAAACGTCCTCCAGAAAGACACTGCCGTCCTCCTTCAGCCAAGTCAGACCTCCACCTCGGATGGTCCATCACAACAGAGGTTGCCCCTTTTTCCCTCCTTCCATGAGGCCACATAGGTTCTAAAACTTGATGAGAATGTTGCTGTCTACCATGAGGCATACGAAACAACAAGCAATATATTGGACTATAGTATATCTAACAGTATGCCATTTATATTTTATTTATATCATAAACGAAATGGAGAAGTGTGTGGCAAATTATTCAGAGTATTTTTAAGAAAAATTCTGTAAAACCGACGCTCATCGCTCTACAAGTTTCTACATAGTGGATTTAACTCATCGAATTCTAACTTTTAAATGTAATTTCGTTTAAAATTATCGAAACTATTAAAAAATGTGTTTAATAAATAAAAAAGTAATTAAAATGAAAATATATTATAAAATTTTTAATTACTTTAAAACTGGTGTGCCGTATGATCAGCACCAGTATCATTCATGGCACTGCTATCTAAGGTGTGTCAAGGCCTTCCGAATAAAAATGTGCAAGGCATTTCTATTTTTAAACAAGTTCTTTCAATTTCGTTCATTTTAAAGTTTAAATTGTATTCCTTTACACCATCTACCCAACAAAATATGGGCTTTTACCTTCTTTTGATGGTAACTGGTTTATCCAAAAAAGATAAATCTCAATGAGTAGTTTTCATTCCTATGAATAACGTACACAATCCAATTGAGAAGGCTCGGCAATGAACAATATCTTGTACTTTGTATATTCCATATAATTCAGTGTTACGTCTTCTGCTCCATGTTTTACTGGTCAGATGCCACATTTTTTAATTCCTCTAAAAATACTTTTCAAGACCCTGTGTTCAAAACATTTCAAACCCTTTTGTTCCTTCATGGTCAAGGTCCAGGTTTCCGCACCGTAAATCAAAGCAAAGAGAATAAAGACTTTGTACAATTTCTATCTTTCTTGAATGTAAAAAGGTGTGAGGTGTACCATTTTATTTTGCATTACACACCTACCAAAATAAGCCATGATTGAACTGCATTCTGTCCAAAAAACATTTATACTATCCACAGTAAGCTAGTTCAATTATGTCTGAAATTAAAAATGACAAAATGAGTATCACAAGGAAAGAATCCCAATATTTGATGGATTATATTTTACGATGGTAAGAAAATTCACAATTCTACCACTTCCAACTTATTTAATGCCTGACTCATAGTTCAGTGACAACGTGTGCCGCTGGTGAGCATTAGGGCGAAGGTTCAATCCGCCGGCGACATTGTCTCCTCGTTTTTGCGACTTTTTAAAAAACGAGACGTTTCGATGGCGTTTGTGATGTTCAGCATCTTGCCTCGTTAGTCAGATTGCCTGGTGGGAGTTTCCCTGATTTTCTCCCATACATTACGTAAATGAGGGGTAGTTCACCCTAAAGGTCCTCGTGGAAAGCGCTGCCCTCCTTCTTCAGTGACTCTGAACCAAGTCAGACTTCTACCTACAGATGCTACCACCAGAAGTGAGAGAGACAACAGGGAGGGAACACCCTCCATACTATGGAGTGGGAAAAGAATCAGGTTCATCAGCTTCAAAGGACTATTTAGGGGGCTGCCGGACATTGAGAACTATTGTTTGTTTGGTTGTGACTAATCCTCAATGTCCTGCACTGCGGGACGAGCATTCTATGAGTGATCTACTCATGGATGGAGGGATAGGGGGCAGCTTCTGTTGGGATGGAGTACCCGTAAGTAGAAGTCTGACTTTTGCTCCGTGACGCTCTTACAGTCATATGAGACTGGGTACATTACCAGGTATATTACTACACCACATCACTATACCTAGAGCTGAGTTGCCCCTTTACAGTTTGGAAATGATGTGAGTAAGAAGTCTGATTGTGCTCTGTGAAGCTCTTCATACGAGATCGGGATCTACAGCTTAAAGTGGATTCCGAACCACTACAAACATCCATGGCACCGCCGGGACTCGAACTCGAAACTTGTGGTACGGAGCGCCAGCCACTCTACCATTCAGGCCCCTACTGAGAATTATTCACAAAAGCACTTATTTAATTCGTGATGCACACTAACATTCAGATAAACGTCATTTGATTTCTTTAAAGAGAGAGAGAAGCAATTAAATCTCTATAATAAACTATAAATGTTGATTGATTATTAGAGAGTATTCGTGCTATAGAATTTCAAAATTGATTTTACTAATATTCGTTAATACCTATTTAGTTTCATGGACCGGATATTATTATCTTAACTGAATTGGTACACTGAAAATCTATCAAAAAAGAAGATCCTAGTTACGGGGGATGAAGAATATTTAAGGTATGTACGGTTTTATATATATATACAGTACCGCAAGAATATTTCCAACAGTTTATGAAATTTATTGAATATTCCATTTGATTTATACTTAACATAAAATGATTCCATAACTGATTCTATCTAACTTATACTGATGGCCAAATTGGATAGTGCTTTGTCCATTGGTACCACAGGCTTCAGGTTCGAATCCTAGCGGTGGCACGGATGTTTGTTAGAGATTTCTAAATGGTTCGGAATCCAATGTTGAACAGTAGGCCCCGGTCTAATTCGCCAAAAATGATTACAAATTATTAAATATTTCTTAATATGCAACTGTTTCAAGAAAATATATAAACTCTGAAATAAGAAAGAAATTTAATTTTTTTTATTATTAATTTATTCATTATATGTATTTCTTATTTATTTTAAAAGTTAAATTTAAGTAATATAAGAGAATATTCAGTACATATAACCTGTTTAACTCATTAAGTTAATAAAAGAGATCTGCTTTTGTAAGTAACTTATTCATTACAATTTTATTTATATTTTATTTCATTATTATTATTATTATTTTAATGTTTAAATCCAAAACAATTACTTAATCCGAAATAAATCACTTTCACAGTTTCAAATGAATAAAGATCTTTCCTATCCAATGCATTTTCATTTTTAACAATAATACATACGTCATTTACAAAACCACTAATATACGATTTCGTAATTCTGCTGTACTTAAAAAAAAGTCCAAAGACCTTAAGCTTGATTCTTGTTAAAAGAAAAGAGGTTACAACTTGATATTTTTGGTAAAATTTTACCAATAAGAATGATCCCTTTTTAAAAATTGCCTCTAATATCATCTTAAACAAACAATTTTATTTAAATAGTTATTTTCATGATGTCTATTAAAAGAATAGGAATATCAATAAGTTAATCTGCATAGAAAAGGTACAAGATTTTCCTAATTTTAACAATAAAAATTTGCACACACATAGGTTAAGAAAACAGAATTTTTTTAAGATACAGAATTAATTTTCATTCTTAACATAAAGAAGCATCAATTCAAGCAGTTCTAAATTCAAAACAGGTTGCAGTCAGTGTGAAGGTCATAATTTTACAAATGACATCTTGAGCCGTTATATGTCTTGTTACATAGTCGAATTAAGGATTATCTTTCTTCTATATAATACATGAAAAAATGTATGGTATTACTATTACCACGCAATAACTTTTATAAATTATGTATTATACAATAGATAATTTTTATTACTATACTATGACAATCCTACCCCATAAAAGAAAACATCTCATGCTCCAGAATCTTCCAGTAAGCAAACCATGTAGCTTTAGCTCACCGTGGGGCTGTTACTCCATTGAAGAAGCAGAAGATTTGTGCTATAGAATATTAAGTAATATTAAAATATAAATAAGGATATAAATAAACTTTTTTTTCTAATTGCCTAGATGTAATGAGGCTTTTCGATATTTCTTTGATCGTAATTAATTTTGTTTTTCAATTAAAACCTCCTTTTTTACTTGGGACATTATTTTGATTAATTATAATATCAATTTATATGTACAGATTCGGATATTATCAGTAACTAATGTCACTTTTTTGTGATTTTTGTGTTATTTAAACATTTTTTTGTAGTTTTAAAGTTTATAAATGGCTCGTTTATAAAAAAATTCGAACCTAAGATGTTTATGCACAGCAACATACAAGCATACGCAATATATTTTTAAAGAAACATTAGTATACAAATGAAACGCAATATTCATAAAATTTTATTTCTTTCATCTCTGAATATAGGATTTTCAGAGGAAGAGTTTGATTTGATTTTGCTAAGAGAAATCATGATTAAAATTATGCTTCTTGATGAATAAATTTTAAGCATTTTTCGAAATATCTGAATTTATAATAACATGGATTTCAGCAAAAGTTTTGCTCAAGCGCATGTTAGAGAAAATTGCATTATATATACATATACATATATAACCTACATACCCCTTTTATGTAGAACGTATCATCCACACTAAAATAGACCTTACAGTACACAAAAAAATGTATATATCTATATCTATGTATCTCTCTCTCTCTCTCTATATATATATATATATATATATAAACATATATAAACATATATAAATATATATATATATATATATATATATACATATATATACATATACATATATCAAACATATATATATACATAGATATAGATATATACATTTTTTTGTGTACTGTAAGGTCTATTTTAGTATGGATGATACGTTCTACATAAAAGGGGTACATAAAAAAATCTCATAAAAATTCTTTACTTGGCATGAAAAATTAGGGATACATTCCATAATTTTGAAAAATCAAACAAAAACACAAAACACGTTAAAATTAATCTAAAATTGCATAAAAAAATTTGCGTAAATTAAATTATTATATATAAATTACTATTTTAATTTATGCAAATTTTTTCAAAATTCAAAAAGAAACTCATATAAAAACTTAAATTAAACTTGTATTCAAACTTAATGCATTTTAGTTTAGTGAAACGAAATATAGCTTTACAGTTTGCAACCATTATATTTATCTGATAATGTCCTGCTTCGGGTTCCAAATCACTTTCATTATCAGAAGAGGAAACTGTCTACAATAGATCGTTTTGGTAAATGCGATAAATTTTTTCAAACTTCAATCTAACTATAACTGATCTATATATAACTTTTTTCCTCCCTTTTACTGTCAAGGACTCATTTTCTATTTTATTTAAGACGAATCAGTTAAGTTCAGTTTTTTTAATATGATATTTTTTTAAGTTTCAATTATGATTAAAGAAGACTTGTTATGTTGGACGGAAGAAATAAAGAAATTTTTGGATGAGGTACAATAAGATATATATACATCGGATTGTAGATATATATATCAAAAAAATGAACGGCTAGAATTACATCAGCAAATGGGATCTTGAGAATATTTGGGTATATGTGTGGCGAATGTTATTAAGGTTTTATACAATTTCATCGTGTTTCTATAAAGTCGAACAAAATTTACGTTTAGCGAATATTGTTGTGGCTTTGTTAATCGTATTTTTTAATTCCTTCCTTATCAGTTCTTCTTTGCTTTTTGCATTTGATATGTTGTGTTTGCATATATATATATACATATTATTAAATTATTTATGAATTTTTTTACCGTGCTTTTAATGACCTAAAAATTTTCTGCGGACAGATATTTGAAATTTTATTTTAACGAATAATACTGCGTTTATTATCTGTATAAATATTGATATTGATGATGTTTTAAGGTTTTCCAGTTCTGTGCTATCTATCTTTCTTTTTTCTTTTTTTTTTTTACCCATAAAATATATGATTATTATTTTGAGGAGGTGGGTTTTTCGTGTCCTTGATCACTTTTTCGGGTTCTAGACCATTTTCAGGTGGGGTTTTTTTTCCCCGAACTTTTTTATTTTTAAATTTCCTTCCCGTGCTTTTTATAAAATCATTTGAAATTCATTTTTTTAATTTCTTCCACTACCCGTTTTTTATGCATAATATTTATTTACATTCTTCGAAATAGTAGCTACGAAGCAGCTTTGCACAAAAAGGAAATTGAAGTTTTTAAACAGGTCACTATTCAGATATTAAATTGAAAATGACAGTTGTTGTAATAATATATATGTTTTTAAATTACGCAAGCGTCTAGTTAAAATAAAACAAACAAACTTTAAAATAAATTTAAAATAATAAATAATTGATTGAATAAGATTGAATAAATTATAAATATTTTTATGCGTAACCTGTATATCGGTTTAGTCCATCATTATAATTAGTTGTTTTCTCGTGTTAATGTCTTGATTTGACGAACGTTTTTGACGCTTTTCTCACAACATGAACTCGGAACAATTTTTGCTTAATTACAAGTTGTTGGTTTAATATTTTTCTTTAAAAAAAACTCCTTGAAAGAGACAAATTCGAATTTTAATATCTAATATTAATTGAAATTCAATCATTGTGTTATTTAAAGAATAAAATTATCGCCTTTCAGAATAAAGGACTTCAATTTAATACGCGGCATTGTAATATTGTGGCCAAATCTTTAATCGGAATTTTTTCATAAATAATTGAAACATTAGAATAGAAACATTAAATAAATAAATAATTGTGCATTTTTTTTTTCTGTATTTCGTAATTTAAATAATGTTATTGCAATTTCATTAATTAGCAATTCATGTTATTTCATGCTATTCATTAACAATGCATGTTTTCAATTTCATTAACAATTCCTGTTATTTCATATTATTCATTAAAAATTCATGTTATTTCATATTATTCATTAACAATTCATGTTATTTCGTATTATTCATTAGCAATTCATGTTTTCAATTTCATTAACAATTCATGTTTTCAATTTCATTAACAGTGCATGTTTTCAATTTCATTAATAATTGTTTTCAATTTCATTAACAATTCCTGTTTTTCATATTATTCATTAACAATTCATGTTATTTCATATTATTCATTAACAATTCCTGTTATTTCATATTATTCATTAACAATTCATGTTATTTCATATTATTCATTAACAATTCATGTTATTTCATATTATTCATTAACAATTCATGTTATTTCGTATTATTCATTAACAATTCATGTTTTCAGTTTCATTAGAAATTCATATTATTTCACGGCATTCGTTAAAAATTCATATTTCAATTTCATTAACAATTCATGTTATTAACAATTCATGTTTTTAGTTTCATTAATAATTCATGTTATTGTAATTTTCTTGCAATTCAATTAAATGAATATCTATACCTTGTAGTGAAATATTATAATCAACCTACAAAAATAAAAATAAAATATTATGTACATTCTTTAAGCCACAACCAGTATCATATCGATAACTGCAACATGGGCTTAAAATATTGAATTTATGTTTCTTTGCAAATAAACCCCTTAAGTTGGTTAAAAAATGCCTTGATAATGCTTCGAATGTTAGTTAAAATACCCCAATATAAGATACCAATTAATGAGTTGAGTGCATGGCGGAAACCTGACACGCATAAGCGAACTCCAAAATAGGACAGAAATTTATTTATACATTGTAATATTTTCTCGTTTGGCAGCATACTTGTAACTTACTTCATAGCTAAAATATATAAAATTATTAGATTCTATTTTTGTGATTTAGTTTGCAGTAGTATAAATAAATGCACTCTTTTTAAGAACAAAAATGAGTGGTTATGATTTGTTGACTTTGGTAATCACGTAGAGGAGATCTGTAGTATCGGTAGATCGATCATGTAGAGGGATTCGACTTGGTTTGATTTGTCGCTCTACAGTCATCTTCTGTCTCGCGTGGGCTTAACAGACCGGGACCTACAGTTTAAAGGCGATTCCGAACCACTACAAACATCCATGGCACCGCCGGGACTCGAACCCGAAACCTGTGGTACCGAGCGCCAGAGCGGCAGCCACTCTGCCATTCAGGCCCTGGAGGGATTCGGTAATCATGTTAAAATAGACAAAGGAAACTTATCTCTTAAATTCCTCTCTTTAATTAAAACATCTCACTTCCTTTGAAAGGGCTCAATATGTTTCATCCAAAAGTTCATGAGTCGTAGTTCATTTATGAACCAATTAATTTTACGTGATTCAGGTAAATGGAGTCGTCTTCTTCTTCAGCATTACAGCCTGTTAGAGGCCAAGGCAGACTTCGTGAGCTTCCTCTATCTGACTCTGTCCGGGGCAATAGATCGCCATCTGTTGACTCCCAGACTCTTTAGACTGAATCAACTCATCTGGTGGGAGGCCTTCCTCTTCTTCAAGTGCCTTCAAATTGATGAAAAAGTTACTTTTTTAGTTGGATTTGAGTCGTTGTATCTGAAAATGTGTCCCAGCCATCTAATACTGCTTGTTTTTTTAACTTTTACAACATCAAGTTGAATGAATGGAGTAGAATTGGTTTTAGATTTTTTATTAAAAATATATCAGTCCTTGAACATTAACTCTAAAATCTTAACGTTTTTCTGATCTTTGATAAAAAAAAGGATTTATTGTTGAAAATAGAGAGTTTTTGCATACCGTACGTTAGTTACCGTAGGACGTCCGTTAGCTTTTTCAGCGCATGCTCAGTTTCCTATGAGCATGCGCGCTAGGGAGAAAAAGCTAACGGACGTCCTACGGTAACTAACGTACGGTATGCAAAAACTCTCTAATGTTATTAAAGTAAATTTGTTCTTGCAAACTTATTATTGCTGGTGTTATCTAAAAAAATAAGCAAATATATAGTTAACAATTCTTGATAGTATTGGTCTAAGGAAAATGACATTGTTTGTATTAAAAAGACATTTTTGATACTTTATTAACGAAATATGGTTATTAATTGTAATTAAAATAACATTAATTCTCAGTGTAACTATAATTAACATTAATTCTCATGTTAAATTGCTGTTAGCTTTAACAGTTCATGCAGTAACTAGTCAATTTCAGTTCAAGCAGTAACTACTAAATGGAGCAAAAATTATTAATATTTTCAGTAAACAGACGTTATCTTAGAATGTAATTGAGACGATGAACAATTTAAAATCGATAATTTTCAACCGTCATAAGAATTTTCAAATTTTCGCAGTTAACAGTCGTTCTTAATTACAAACAAATTGGATTATACGGAGATTTTCTATATAACCATATGAACCAATTAATTTTGCGTGTTTTGGGTAAATAGAGTAGAGTTGACTTCAATTTTTTATTTAAAATATATCAATACTTGAATATTAACTCTAAAAGTTAATGTTTTTCTGATCGTTAATAAAAACAGATTTATTGTTGAAAATGTTTTTAAAATGATTTTTAAGCGTTTATTATTGATGCTGCTATTTAAAAAATAAGCAGATATATAATAAGAAATCCTTTATAAATATTTCTCTAAAGATAATGGCATTGTTATATTAAATAGACATGTTTGATAGTTTATTAAAAGTAATATGGTTATAAATTGTAATTAAAATAACATTAATTCTCTGTGTAATGGATGCTAAGTTTTTTTTAAGCTTAACTGCAGTTAAAGCAGTAATTTTTAAATGGAGCTAAAATAAGATTATTAATCATCATCATCATTGGCACAACAGCCCCATGGTAGGCCACGGCCGTCTGCCTAACTGGCAGATTTCGAGACAGGAAATGTTTTTCTTCTTACGGGATAGGGTTGTCAGTCCTACGCCCAACACTTTTACAGTCATAGTAGACCTGGACCTACGGTTAAAAATGGATTCCTAAATATTACAAACATCCATGGCACTGCCGGGACTCGAACCCGAAACCTGTGACATCGAGCGCCAGAGCGCTAAAGATTATTAATATTTTCAGTAAAAAGACATCATATTAGGTTGTCACTGAGACGATGAACAATTTAAAATCAATAATTTTCAACTATCATAAAAATTTTCAAATCTTCTCAATAAACAATTGGAGGGCTGATGATCGATTGGTTATCATTCTGGCCCTTTGTACCTCATCAGGTTCGAATCCTGACGATGCTTGGATGTTTATGAATGGTTCGAAATCCATATTAAACTGTAGGTCCTAGTTTAATTAGCCCAAAGTCTGCACAAAATGACCGTAGAGCAATTAACAGTTGTTCTTAATTACAAACGAATTGGGTTATATGAAGATTTTCAATATAACCATACCAACCCCCTCCTATTTTTGATTATATTTTTATAGATATTTGAGATTTTCTTAATAAATATGGAACGTAGAAATAATATTTTTTAAAGGGTAAGAAAATAAAAATTAAGTGCTCATATTACAATTAGTTTCTTTATTTCTATATATATAGATATCCCCCAAAAAAACCCAAATAGATGTACAAATGTAGTAATGTTTCCTGTTATACAAGAAACAACTAAAAATAACATTTTTTTTTTTCTTCTTCTTCCAAAAGAATCCCTCTAAAAATAACTTTTTTTTTCCTTCTCTCGATAAGAACAACCTAAAAATAAACAGTTCCTTTATTAACTATTTTTAAAAGTCCGATATGTTTTAAGTATTCTAAGTAA
Source organism: Caerostris darwini (assembly GCA_021605075.1). Lineage (NCBI taxonomy): Eukaryota > Metazoa > Arthropoda > Arachnida > Araneae > Araneidae > Caerostris > Caerostris darwini. Next base: position 27,328 of record BPLQ01012772.1, read on the forward strand.
TATTTAGAAGCAAGTAACAATGACGGATGAGATCATTGGAACAGTTTAAAATTACAGTGCAAAATATTTTCAAACGAAATACAAAAATAAATTCAGCTACTCAAACTTTGTAAAAGTATATAGCAAAAAAAAACATCATTTAATAACAAAATAATAAAATTAAAAAATTAGCTTTTATTTCAATAAATAAAATACCACGCATTATTCGCTGACTCTAAAAGATAATTTGACTATTTTTATATGTACAGGGTGATTATAATTAAAGTCCCCCTTCCAAAATGCCTGTAAAAAAAGAACCACTCGTCACAATGATTTTAAATTTGAACTGAAGATATTTGAAGAAGGAAAAAACGGTATGGCATCAAAAAAAAGTTCCACGATTTTTCCCATTCAATTGGGTATGACCTTTTCGTGGTGGAGGGGCTTTTCACTAATAGTAGAGAGTTTTTGCATACCGTACGTTAGTTACCGTAGGACGTCCGTTAGCTTTTTCTCCCTAGCGCGCATGATCATAGGAAACTGAGCATGCGCGCTAGGGAGAAAAAGCTAACGGACGTCCTACGGTAACTAACGTACGGTATGCAAAAACTCTCTAGTGTCACAACTGTTGAATGACTTGGAAGTCATTTTTTCCGTCAAAAACCCGAAACAATCAAGCACTTTGAACACTACAATTGGTTTAATCTGCAACTCAGGCCAAATACGTTGTAATTTCGATTCAAAATATCATTAGCAGCCGAATTCCCTTTCTTTATGCCGCTTACTGCGCCATCTATTAATACCTATTGGACATTTTTGAGGCTGTACCGTTTCTGACTTCTTCAAGTATCTTCAGTTTAAATTTGAACTCATCGTGAAGAGTGATTTTTTTTACAGCATTTGGAAAGTGGGACTTTAATTATAATCAACCTTTATATTTGAATATTTTAGACTTAGTTATCAAGATATAATTGCATAGAAATCTTTTAAATAGTTTAAAATTCACAAACTGGTCGCTATTTCAGAAAAATAACTATATGCTGTGATTAATATCTTAATAATTCTTAATAACGGCGTTTCATTAGTAATTTGAATTTTAAATGAAGACATGGATGCACAGACTATGGCCTGACGATATTTTTCATTCGTACCCCTTCACCTCCTGTCCATATTACTTAATAAATTTAATTGACAGTTTTTTTTTAAGATATTTTTATTTTGATAAAATATAGAATTGGAAACATGATACAATTTCAGTTTAATAAAAAAGTAAGCCTTTAAATCCTAGAGAAAAAAATTTCAGTATTTTAATTTCATTGCAGATTAAAAAATTAGATCATTTCCAATAACATTGTAATCTTATAGCAAGGTCCCTATTTTCAAACTTTCTAATTTCTTTTTTAGATCCTCTGATAGATTCCAAAACATGAGATGCTATTTTCTTTTTACTGGGTAGGATTATTAACCCTACGCCTAATGCTTCACAGTCATATTAGACCGGGGGCCATTAGGGGCCGATCGGCGGATATTAGATCGAGTGGCTAGCGCTCTGGCGCTCGGTACCACAGGTTTCCAATTCGAAACTCGACGGTGCCATGGATGTTTGCAGTGGTTCGGAATCTACTTTAAACTGTAGGTTCCGGTCTCCTATGACTGTAGCACGTCACAGAGCCAAATCAGACTTCTCACTCACATCATTCCCAAACTGTAAAGCGGCAACACAGCTCTAGGTACAGTCATGTGGTATGGTGTAATAGTAATGGTCATATTAGACTAGGACCTACGGTTTAAGGTGGATTCCGAACCACTACAAACATAGTATAACAGCGCCAGGACTCGAATCCGAACTTGTGGGGACGAGCACTAGTACTTCGGCCATTAGGACCCAATCGATTGTATTATTTATTTTTATTCATATAAAGAAGTGAAATACATATATACTAAATAATCTTTTTGTGCGCAACGTGGTTAAACTACAATTATCACGGCCTTCAAAAGTCTGTGCATCCCTAAAGTAAGAAAACGAAACAATTGATAAATGAGGGTTTGTTTAGCATAATTTCCCTAAAGAATAAAAATATCTTCTCTTCCTAGTTCGGCTCGTTAGCCTTAAGGTGTGGCATCTCATCTTTCTCGAACATTGCTTTCTTCTTTATCTCTTCGCGAGCTTTCATATTTCCTCACTCTCAATACACAATCTCTTTTGCATAATGTATGTAATTACTTTGCAACTTTGTACAAAGGAAAACTGAAAATCTCCCTTGATATTATCTTTAGGGAAGGAAAAAAAATTTGAACTGAATAAAAAAAAAAAAAAAAATCTTTATGCATTCTACCTTTTCAGAGAATTCGTCTCTGTCTACTTAGTATGCACTGAATATTTAGAATAAAAAATAATAAAATAATAAATTGAAAATGCTTGAAATGCAAATTTGCAAATCTACATAGAATACGTGTTTCTCTTATAGATTATATGGTCATCAGAATATGTGTTAGATCTTTACAATGGAAAGGCGTGAAACTAAAAGAAAAGTGGATTAATCATAATTTATGTACACAATAAGGAAATAGTTTTTAGATTAAAAAATAAATTAAAAACTTGTAATAAAAGAGATAAGTAATAAAAACTACATTTTAACAATTAAATCACTGATCACACTTATATTTAATTACACAAGACTACATCAATTTATTTCAATTAACAATCATAAATGTTTCGTGTTCAAATTCCTCCTTCTTTTCACCTATTTCTAAACTCTGTAAAGATCTTATAATTTGGTTTGTAGCTCTACTGTCATCTTGTGCATACGAGGACTAAACACACTGGGACCTACAGTTTAAAGTGGATTCCGAACCACTAACAAACATTCATGCCACGGCCAGGATTAAAACCTGGAGCCTGTGGTACCAAAGGCCACAGCGCTAGCCTATTTGCCATTAGGCCACATTAAAGGATCTGGGAATCAACAGATGGCGATCTATTGCCCCGGACAGAGTTAGGTAGAGGAAGCTCATGGAGTCTGCATTGGCATGTAACAGGCTGTAGTGCTGAAGAAGAAGAAAGACTCCATTTATCTGAATCACGTAAAATTAATTAGTTCACAAATGTACTACGACTCATGAATTTTTGAATGAAACATATTGTGCCCTTTCAAAGGAAGGGAATTGTTTTAATTAACAAGGGAAAGTTTGTGAGATCTTATGGAGTTCCAAAATAGGTAAAGGAAAAATGTTTGGTTTGTCGCTCTACTGTCATTTTGTGCACACATTGGGCTGATTAGACAGGGATCTACAGTTTAACGTGGATTCCGAACCACTCCCAAACATCCATGCCACCGCCAGGATTCGAACCTGAAGCCTGTGGTATCAACGGCTTGAGAGTTAGCCAATTGGCCATCAGGCCACAAATCAAAAAGGGGGGGGGGCAGTAATATTTTAGAATTTTTTGTGTCGCAGTGAAAAGTTATTACAAACAACATTAAATATGAAAATTATAGAAATTGTTTTTAAAAAATTATCAAACTTCATAACAAAAATTATTTTTTAATTAAAACTATATTAATAACACAGTTAATAATCGAAAATTCTAGGATTCGAAACTGGTCAGTTAAATAATATCATGTAGACGATCATATGACAGTATCTGTATCGTCCATGATACAGATTTGTAAGAACAGAAAATTATAAAACAGAATTATTTTAGAATCGTTATATTTACTATATGTTGTTAATACATTAGAATTTGGCAATATATTAACAACCTTATCTCGTAAAAAAAAGCATCTCGTGCTTCAGTATCTGTCTGTAGGCAGACGACCTTGGATCAGCATGAGGCTGTTGTGCCATTGAAGAAGAAGAATATATTATAACTTGTGAATAGTTCAAAGTGCTGATTAAATTCTTTGGAATTTTTTTTCTAAAGAAATTAACTTCAGAATATAGTTTTTTCAAAAAGTTATATAGTTAGTTCATATAGTTCGATTCAAAATTTATTTAAGCAATTCTGCCAAAATTTTCTATTCTTATTTAATGAGGAGGATATTTTAAAAAAAATCAGTATCTTCGATACCTCTAATCATATGATGATATCTTTATTAGAGGAAATATCAGGTATACTAAGGTTTCTTAGCAAGTGATTATGCAGAAATGTCAATCGCATAATTGAATTGAAACTGAAATTTATAATGAGATGAGGTATTTAACTTTTTATTATGCTAAACAGGTTGAATTCCGTAGGTCCCTGTCTAATATGACTTTAGAGCTTTGGGCATAGGGTTGACAACCTAACCCATAAGAAGAGACCATCTCATGTCTCGAAATCTGCCAGTAAGCAGACGGCCTTGGGGCTGTTGGGGCTTGTTTTTAAAGAAGAAACAGGTTAATTTATAAATAAAAAAAATTATTATCTTCCTGATAAAAATAAATGCTTTCAGTAAACTCTTAATCGTCCAACACCTAACTGGCATCCCTTACTATGTAAATATGTATATATATATATATTAATCTGGTTATAGGGCCGATTAAACAAAATCAGTTTTATTTTTTTGCTTTAATCCATTGTCCTTTTCATGGAAAAAAGATAAATTACAGAAATGTCGGCCCTTAGTTTTGGTTCATTTTTTTTTTTATTTTATATATTTTTTATTTTTATTTTTTTGCTAGAACTAGAATTATTACTTATTTATGTTATTTGTTATAATCGATTTACATAGGGTAATCCATTTAAAACTTCCATGCTATAACTTTTTAACTTACAGCATAACCAAAAATACATAGCAAATTTAGAATTATTCAATAAATTTTGCATAATCATTTTATCAAAGAAAATGTTGGAAATGTCTTCAATTTTTTTTTTTAAACACAATTGAATCTGTTTCACATTATTATGTTTCCTCTACATTGAGTGTCAAAAGATGTCATCTTCCTTCTTGAGTATCGTACGATTCGTCCAATATTTTTGAAGATGTCATCGTTATCTTTCCATAAAGAAAATGCACATATTTTATCACATCTTTTAAAACTCTCGTGCAAATATCTATTTCCTTGCTGTCTACTTTACTGGGTTTATTATTTAAAATCATTCTCAGATAGATGTCATTAGCTTTAGTTTAACCAGAAACACAAGCAAAAATAATAACTCCTTGTAATAATCTCAACACAAAAACAATCGAGCTTTTACAGATGACGGCGATTCCTGGTTCATTTAAGATTCACTAATAATTTTTCCACCGCGATCTCAGACGATAGCCATAATTTCTGTTCCGCTCCAGTTTTCGAACAAATCAGCCGCCCATCCTCGGGAAAGAACGGAACGAAAGTAAGAAGAATTCGAACCGCTAACGAGACGAGACACGTGAACGAATTAAACGCCCCTCCGATCAGTCAAGAAAGCGTGAGATTTATACTCTTGCGAAAGAGAGAAAGCGAAATAAATGGTGCGAAATAATTATCCTCTTTTCAGGAGTGCTTATTTATAAGCAGAAGTTAGAAGATTCGACTGTATAAAGAATATAATCGAAACAGTCTCGAATATTAACTCGTTCATAATTTTTGTACCAACTATAGTAGAACAGTAACCATTTACTATACGTTATATTTTACTTTAAACTTTGAAAAAAAAATTAATTATACTTAATAATAATATTGTAATGTAGTAGATAAAAACTTCCTAATTTTCAGTTTAATGTTAAGATAGAAACAAAATTAATCAGACTAATTAGTCAACATAAAACACTGAAAATCATCTAGTGCATTTCAATATAAATTCTCTCGGACTTGCAAGCGGCCTGATGGCCAATTGGCTAGAGCTCTGGCATTTCGTACTACAAGCTTCAGTTTCAAATCCTGGCGGTGGCATGGATGTGTATTAGTGGTTCGGAATCCACGTTAAACTGTAGATCCCGGTTTAATTATCCTAAAGTATGCACAAAATGACCGTAGAGCGACAAACCAGACCATGGCATAGAAAATAAATAATCCATAAGTTCATGGATTCCTTAAAAATCAGTGCATTTCATTCAAGATATCTGTGAACTTGAATGATTCATTTAAAATTCACTAATTCTCTTTCTAATTCTAACTTCTTTTCACCATTTCTAAAATCTAGTATTTTTTTAAATATATGCAATAAATTTCAGAAGTATTAATTGTAATTGTGATTATCAATGAAATAACAAATTGTTTCTATCATGCAGAAATGGAGCTACTTCAGATCAAACAAGAAATTGACTAAAAGACTTTTATATTAGAAGATAAAGCAGTGGGTTTCTGAATTTAAAAAAAAAGATCGTACGAGCACTAAGTTCGAACCTCTTTCCGAACGAAATTATAGAAAAGATCTATAAAATCGTGCTGGATGACAGTTGATTAAAACTGACTGAAATAGCTGAAACTATTATAATATCAAAAGAACATGTAATATCTTACATGACATTTTGGCCATGCAAAAACTCTGCTGGAGATGGGTACTGCGTTTGGAAAAAATAGGAAAACTAGTTCAACTGAGGAAACCCAGATTGTTACGTCGATTCATAGCTATGGATGAGATTTGGATCCACCATAGCAGTCCTGGTTATAAACAGTCAAAACAGTGGACAATTTTTAATGAACCAACTTCGAAGCCAACAAGATTATGGCGTCTGTTTTACGGATTACAAAAGGAACTTTATTCATTGATTACCCAGAAAAGAGTAAAACTATCAATGGTAAGTACTACACAAACTTATTGCAGCATTTAGAAGATGAGGTTAAGATAAAATGACTTCATCTAGCAACAAAAAAAAATCATTGTTTCACCATGATAATGCTCTAGCACATTTATCAATCGTAGTAATGGCTAAAATCAATGAACTGGTTGTTCATCAACCTTATTCCCCAGATTCAGTACCTAAAGACTACCGCCTATTTATTTCTTAACCTCGAAAAATGACTTGGTGGACTGCAATTTGCCAGCTACAATGAGGTAATTGATTGTAAATTGATATTTTGAGGAGCTCAACACATCATTTTATAAAAATGGTTTACTAAATTAAAGTACCGATATGAAAAGCGTATTAATCTTTGTGGGAAATGCGTTGGAGTATAAAAGCCAAAAAAAATTTTTTTTTCAATCTTGTTTTATTTATTAGGCCTGAAATTTATGAGTCAACCCTCGTAAAAATATCTGATATAAGCATTAATTAACCTCAAAATCTAAATATTTAAAAATTCTCATTTGAAAAATATCAACAAGTATTTAGAAACTATGCCAGAACGAGTTCTACTGATATCTTTTTTCCCCCGGCCAAACTCATCATAAGTACATTTTAAATTAAAAATATAATTGCTAATTGTTTTTTAAAGATTTTCAGGTTTTAATGAAAGATTAAAATGATTGAAAGAGAGACATTAATTTAATAAAAAAGTAAAGCATTTAATATAAAACATTTAAATATTAAAAAATATATTAATATATTAAAATACCAAATCTGTTAGGATCAACATATATTGCGAACAAACATTTTCAAGTATTTATATCAAAAATTAGGTGAATAAAAAAAAATATCATTAGTTTGCATAAATTACTTGACAAATATCGATTAAAATAACTTATTTAATTTTAATTGTTTCAGTTCATTTATTTCAAAAAGCTAAAAGAAAACTCATATCATGTATTAATTTTATTTTTAAATACGCTTTTTCATTTTAGTGTTTAATTTTAACCCCCATTTTTTGACGAAAAACGTTAGTTTTAGAATATATATATACATATATATATATATAAAATTGTTTTAATCTAGTTTTGTAAACAACGATTTTTTGTTTTATTTTCATTCACAAGGGGAAGAAGAATTTTTTGAGTAAGATAATTGTTTATTTCAAAATTCTGTAAATTTCGAGCATTCTCATTTATTATTTCTATGTAATTTGTTTTTTTAATTTTGAGAAGTACATTATTATTTTTTTTTAATATTTTTAAATAACTCGTGAACAATTTTTGTATGATGTATTGTCTATTTGGAAATATCTATTTTGTATTTGTCTTTTGTGATCGCAACAATTTTTTTGTATTTTTAAGGAAATTAATATAATTTTTTGTATTGATATTTTTAGAATAAATTATTTCAAACTAAACTATATTGAAATAATTAATTCTAAAAAAATGAATTACCAGTTCTTATTAAACATTTTCATATCGTAGATTTCTTTTATTTAATTTGTTAAAAATAAGTTTATATTTATGAATTTAATATATAAAGTTTACTATTTTTGTGTATAGGTAAGGTGGTGCATGCATTAATTCATTTAAGACTGACTTGGATGAAAACACAATATTACAAAAACTATTTTTTTTTATAACAAATTTTTCAAATCTTTTTTACTGAATGAAATAGAGGAAGCTTCTCTGATTACGATAAAAGTGCATACGGTCTCGCATAATAATTTTTTTAATTATTAGTGATTCGTTTAGATAATTTCACAGATTACTTTTGAGTTATTTCATGGATGCCAGTAGTAGCTGAAATATTTTTGTTAAAATTTATTTTTATTATACCAAAGTATAACTACATGAATAAAAATGTAATGTGCCTTTACGTAACATAGCTTTACTATGATTATGACATTTCCCATTTCAAAAATCGCAAAATATCTCGCGCTGTTCTGAATATTATTCATTAACATTTCGATATTCCCTTTCTATCTAATCAATGGGCTTAAAGCTTAAGAAACTTTCTCAATTCACAAAGTAGGAGACAGAGGCTTCTATGTAATCAAGGCTCTCCAACAACCTGGCAAATCGTAATCGTCATCGTCATAACATAGCTTTTCATGAATCAGAAAAATAATCATTTTGAATTCGCATCATTTCAATTTGGTTTCAATTTTCATTTAGTTTTCAATTTGATTTTCTTAATTTCATTCTTCCAAAAGTAGAATAGCGAGATAACTTTAATTAATTTTATCTCTTATTAATTTAAATAAGAATTTAATTAATTAATCTTTAAATAAGAAATAAAAAGAATTAAGTATATAACAATAAGAATAGTAAGAATTAATAATTAAATTAAGAAGAAATTAAGTGGAAAAGAATTTGGCTTTAAGAAGAAGAAATTAGAATTAATTTAGAATTTATAGAATTCTAAATTCATTCTTAGAATAAAAAAGAATTTATAGAATTCTAAATTCATTCTAAGAATAAAATAGTATTTATAGAATTCTAAATTCATTCTAAAAATAAAATAGAATTTATAGAATTCTAAATTCATTCTAAGAAAATATAATTTACATTTGAAATCCCAACTTTTTTCAATAAATCCAACATACTTTTATCTGGTGTGTAATAAAAACATAACTTAAATAGCCCATTTTTAAATTAAATAAAGTCTTTCATTTCTACTGTATAAGCAATGTTTCATAACAATGTGTTACTAATATTTAACTATTAAAAAATTAGATTGCATATGAGGCGAGCAACTTTCTCTTTGAATTATTCTGAATTTCGATTTGATTATCTTTTCGATTTGCAATCCTTATTGATATTTTTAATCAACAAAGCTAATCAAAAATACATATATTATACTTATAGAAGTTGAACAATGCCTGTCATGTTTTCTAGTTTTGTATAAATAAAATTTTAACATATTTTCCTATAATAACGTATAATATCTAAACAAAGATCCATTGCAAGTATGAATCTGATTAGAAGTAAAAAATATATATATATATATTTGCGTTCATTAACATTTGAATGCATGTAAACCTTTTAAAACCCTTCTACAAACTCGTTCCAAATGGGATCTTTATCTGCCAAACGGCAATGAAAAAGAAAATTTTGCATTCAAATATAGCACTGGAGGAATGGTGGTCCTCTTTTCTGCTTCGTATGCAAACAGGTAAATCAGACAGAATCTATTCTTCTTCCATAAAAAAAAGATAAGAAAAACTGACGGTTTTCAAAAATGGATTAAAGCTCTTTAGCAGACAAGTAACAAAACGAATAGTTTTTCCATCAATAGAATAATTTTTCTCAACTTTGAACAAAGTGCAAAACTCTGTACCTATACTATAATGCTTAACTGTGCCATCTCGAAACCCCAAAGAACTGAATTGAACTCTGACATCTTTTTTTCTTTTCTTTTTTTAAATCTTTTTTTTTTTTTTTCGCCATTGTTTTGATTGTTTTTTGCCCCTCTGTCCGACACCGATGGAATATAAAACAGTGCTCCGAATCTTGCTCGACAAGTTAGAAGGAAAAAATGAAGCTTTGACCTCTTCTGGAAGGAGTCAGAAAAGGTTTCTTTTTAAACCCTCGAGGTGTGGCAAGCGAGTATTGGATTTGGGACTACCGACTGCAAAATTTTACCGAAGAAATTTGACTCGTAAAACAATGTATTTTAGATAATCTCATTGAGGCCAAGCAGTGAGTTATCGTGGAGAATACCGGACCAGTAAATTGTCATGTTAAGTTAAGTGTAACTGTATGGTAAAAGATTTGAAAAGCAGATTAAAATCGAAAACTTCCCCATTAGCGTGAGACTAAATGGAGGCCATAAATCTACTTTACCGTCTGCGAAAACTCCAGAAGTGCATTTTATTTGACGAATGCAACCTCGTAAAATTTTTATGAGGATGTCTACTTTGTATGCTTCAATGGAATCAATCGTCCAAGAACTTTCTCAAAATAATTCTCTTGTTTACTGTGCAAATTTATCGACTTCCTCGATTTTTCATCTTTTATTAATACCAAATAATTCGACTGCTATGCATTATTTTAATGTAAGCAACAGTTTTTTTGGTGTTTAGAAACGAAATTAGATGGAAGATTCCAAGAAAAAAATCAGATACGGAAGCGGAAAAATTTGATTTATCTTCGATACATATTTATATCATTAGTTATTCCTATTGCTAATAAAGCTTCAGGCACCTTTAACTTGATGAACCTATTCTAAACCTTTAGTGTCACTGTCCTGAATGTAAACATAATATTAGGTATATTTGATAGATTTAGACCAGTACATTTACTTTAGACTTTGTATAATTTTTTATTGTGTCATTTGATGTCATACTAGTACATTTACAATAGACCTAGTACATTTTTTGCATCAAGTTTGTAGTTATTATTCAAGCTGTGAGGCCAGGATGAACAGTAGCGAGCAAAAATGCCATTATATATATATACAACTTGATCTTGTTTCTAATTCATTACTTCTCTTTTGATTTTTGTATTGACTGTTATGCATTATTTTAATGTAAGCAACAATTTTTGGTGTTTAGAAACGAAATTAGATAAATGGTGCCAAAAAAATTATCAAGTACAGAAGTGTGAAAAAATTTGATTTATTTTCGACACATATTTATATCGTTACTTATTGCTATTGCTAATAAGGCTTCAAGCACCTTTAATTCAAACCTTGTTAAATCTATTCTAAACCTTTAGGGAATTATGTCACTGTCATGAGTGTAAACATAATATTAGGTATATTTAATATATTTAGACCAGTACATTTAATAGTACGTTTACTTTAGAGTTTGTACACTTTTTATTATGTTATTGTATACAATTTGTATTTATTATTCAGACTGTGAGACCAGCGTAAAGGGCAGAGTTGGTTTGGTTTGGTCTTTTGCTCTACTGTCATTTTTTTGCACACTTTAGGTTAATTATACAGGGACCTACAGTTCAACGCAGATTCCGAACCATTGACAAACATTCATGCTACAGCCAGCAGGAATCGAACTTGAATTTCCAAAGGCAAGAGAGCTAGCTAATTGGCCATCGGGAAGATGAGGGGCAGAGAGCAAAAATACCATTATACATATATATATACTGTGCCCAAAAAGCAAAACCAACTTTCAATTTAAATTTCCCGGGCATATGGAATTTCAATATTATTATTATTATAATTATTTTTATTTATTTTTTATTTTTTATTTTTTTATTATTTTTTTTTTTAGGTTGTTGGCACGATCCTTGACATCTGTGGGAAATTTGACGTCAAAATATTCATTGGCGATGGAGTTACGCTTGGCTTTGTGAGACGCTAAAAGGGATTTTGGAGTTTTTGAAATGCCTGAATTAATTCAGCAAAGAATTAGCATTAAATTTTGTTTGCTGAATGAATATTCGAGTGCGGAAACGTATAGAATGTTGCAGAAGGCATTCGGTGAGCATTCCTATATCGGAAAGAAATGTTTAGAACTGGTACAAACAGTTCAAAGAAGGCAGTGAACGCGTCGAAGACAAAGAGCCCTCTGGTCGACCATCAACCTCAATGAATGACGAAGCTCACGTCCAAAAAATTAAAGATTTGGTGCTTGCAAACCCTCGATTTACAATTAGAGACCTTGCTGATGATGTTGGAATTTCAAAAGGATCGGCCAATTCCATTTTAAAAGGTTTTTTTGGGCCTCAAAAGCATCAAATCTCAATTAGTACCGAAAACACTGAATTTTTTTGGAAAAACATAGTCCGGTTGAAGTGTGTGAAACAATGCTTCTGACTATCAGGACAAGTTGAAATGCATCATAACTGGACATGAGACTTGGATTTATGAGACCGGAAACAACCGATCAATCGAGCGAATATCGTGACAAAGGTGAAGCAAGACCGAAAAGAGCACGCCAAAGTCGCTCAAAAATCAAGGTCATGTTGACTGTTTTCTTAGATTACCGTGGTGTGGTGCATTATGAATTCCTTCCGCTGGGCCAAACTGTCAAGAAGGAATATTATTTGAGTGTTATGTTACGTTTGCGTGAAGCTATTCGCAAGAAGAGGCCATATTTATGGAAAGTCAACTCGGTTTTTACATCAAGATAATGCGCCACCTCACACTGCATTGATTCTTCGTGACTTTTTCGCCAGAACTGAAATCCATATCGTTCCACAACCGCCGTATTCACCTGATTTAGAACCGTGTGACTTCTGGCTATTCCCTAAACTCAAAAGAGCACTCCGGGGACACCTGTTTTGAGTCGATTGAAGAGACTGAACGTAAATAGGTGCGCGCTTTGAAGGAAATCCCGTCCAATGACTTTATAGCATGCATTGAGGATTGGAAAAAACGTTGGCATAAGTGCATTGTATCCGGTGGGGGTTACTTTGAAGGCGATGAAATAAATTTGGAAGAATAAATAAAGATTTTTTGAAAAAAATAAAAATTGGTCTTATTTTTGGGGCACAGTAGTATATATATATATATATGTGTGTGTGTGTGTGTGTGTGTGTGTTATTTGAAATTTTCATTACTTATTAGAAAAATTTATTAACTTTGGATCAAATTCTGTTTTAATTGTTTGTCTTAATCGGTTGTATTATAAGTTTTAAAAGAATGACAGTCTTTAATTATACTTTGATATGAATCACAATTATTATCAACCATATAAATGCAAAAATCGTAAAATACAAATCACTGTTTCAAATAAAAGAAAAATATAAAATAGTTTTTGCATATTATTGATTCTTCTTCATTCAAGTCACAAAACTGCTTTCAAAGATAAAAAATAAAATTTTAAAAAAATTAATGAATGCTACTCATTAAATAATTATTTTTAGTCGCTATATCAGTAAGCATTTCGTTGAATTTATATAATATTAACTAAATTGAATTTGAAAATAAGTGATATAAAAAGATTGAAAGAGACAACAAAATTTAATAATTAGAAAACTCCAAAATGAATTTTTTAAAAAGAATTATTTAAGTATCGACTTTTTAAAGTTGTCTGTCTTTTCCATCGGATCCTAATCTCAAAAAGTCTTCCTAAATTTTTCCTAGATAGGTCTAGAAATAAAATTTTGTATAGAAACATAAATGGCAGCCCGCCACAGTGTTGCAAGCTGAACACCTACCTCGTTTTTCTCAAAGATTTGTTTAGTTTGGTTTGCCACTCAACAGTCATTTTGTACACACTTTAGGCTAATTAGACCGGCACCTACAGTTTAACGGAGATTCCGAACCACCAACAAACCTCCATGCCACAGCCAGGATTTGAATCTGAAGCCTGTGGTACCAAAGGCCAGAGCCCTAGCCAATTGGTCATCAGGCCACTCAAAAAAGGAAGATGACATCTTAGGATACATAATGTAAAGGAAACATAATAGCTTCAAACAGACTCAATTGTGTTTAAAAAAATTGAAGGCATTTCTAACATTTGCTTCTATTAATTATGCCCAATTAATTGAATAATTATAAATGTACTATGTATTTTTTGATTGTGTTGTAAGTTAAAGAGTTATATCATGGATGATTTAAATTGATTATCCTATCTAGCACAATTACAATAAATAACATAAATAAATTAGACCGTAGATCCTGGTCTAATATAACTACTACTACTACTACACCACACCACACCCCTGTGAGTAGAGCTGAGTGAAACATCCATGCTACTGCCAGGATTCGAACCTGAAGCATGTAGTACCAAAGGCCAGAGCGCCAGCCAATTGGCCATGTTTTTCTCAAGGAAGGAAAGAATGTTTTTTTAAGGAAAAAATAATGTAGGGAAATGCCGATTTACGAAAATTGTAAGGTGAAATGCCAAATCAAGCCTATGCTAGTTAACAACTTAAACAGCCCTACGGCAACCCAACCCAACGCCCATACATCGTCGTCGGTAAATATGATTTGGTATTGCCCGGTTACAGAATATAAAAAAATTTTAGTCTTGGTAAATTTTATTCAGAAAAAAATATATGTACTACTGAATTAAATGTTTGCGATTTTAAATAAAGAAATGATTCCAATAATTATTTTCAACTTTAGCCTAATAGCATTTATTTTGAAGAATATAATAGTATTAATTTAAAAAATAGATTAAAAAATACTATTGTACATTTTTTATTTATTTATGTTTTTATAATAATTTACAAAATAGCTTAAAAACTAATACTGTAAATTTTCTGTCCTATTTTTTTACAATAATTTACCTGGCGCCATCTGGTGAGAATAAAATAAGGTTTGTGACAAATTTCCAACTTGAAAACTGCGATTTTGTATAAAGATCAAACAAAATTTCGATTTTTTATATAACATTTTTACAACATCTATCCATAATTATACTTACTTTTAAAAAGGCCTGTATTTTTAGAGCAACATAGGCTAATTGTCAAAAATGATTTTTGAAAAACTCATTAAAAAATACATAAATGAATTTTTATAATATTTTTTCGAACTATAATGGAGTTTTTAATACTCAGGAATTGTTGATATAACTTTAAAAAAAAAATGATTGACGGCCATAATATTTAAGTTTTTCTTTCGATATAAATACATCAAAAATTGATCAGTGTATATTGTATACTGAATATTTTCCCTTAATTCATCAAATGTAAATTATAAGACTATAATGTTATGAACCTACACTATTGTCGCGTCTACTAGTGTCCAGTGTTAAATATATTAGTTAAATTAAATTTTTATATTTTTCCCTCATTTTTTTTTTTTTTTTTTTTTCAATTCCTTCTATTAGCTCACACTCTCCTATATATATATTGCTCAAATTTTCAATCGTTCATAAAATACTTTTTATTCATCCACTCAACTTCAAATACATTTTTTTTGAACTTGTAGTGGATGACACTTGATGTTAATGCAGTGTTTTCAAATATTAATTGAGTAATTAAATTTAATTAATTAATCTTAGTTTTTTTTAAGATTTAAATTGCATATATCTACCAATAGATGGCTCCAGATGAACTTAAAAAAAATGATTGAAAATTATTTATAAAGGACTCTCTGCAATAGAGTGAAAAAAAAGTAGGAATTGACTTAAAAAAAAATTTTTTTTAATTTCTTGTTTTGGTCTAGAATTGTATAAAATTAAAAATTTATAAAACACTTGAATTTGTAATTTATCGTATATATAAAAGAAATAAAATAGAATTTCTAATAGCTAATATTTGCTTGCCACTGTAAAAAGTAATGAAAATTCTTCAAATAAGTTGTCTGTTTGGTCTGCATGTCAAAGGAAGAAAAGGAACTTAGCCAGAGTGAATACCGCTTGGAGGTCGCCACCAATTCATGCATGGTACACCGCTAAATATCCTGGTATGTCCTTGCAGTGCTCCTGTCCTAGATCTGCTCAAACGGCTTTAGCTAGACTAAGGACTGGCCACACTAAGAGTTTGACCTTCAATGGAGACGAGAAGACATATACCCTTTGTCATTATTCGGCCATCGCGTCTCCCTCTCATCTCATCGATTGTATTGGTGCCTCTGTGAGGCAAATGTTGAATGAGGGGAGGATCGTTTACGATCTATTAGTGCAGCATGATCTACTGGACTTGGTTTAGGATTCTAAATAAAAGGGATAAGCAACAACAACAGAAAAGGCACAATTCTGAAGCTCCATGTTGTGGAGTCTTTATAGTCCTAATTATCTAATTAGCGGTTTAATTTTCTGAAAAGAAAAAAAATTAAAGGATAGAAAGGTGTTATAATGGTAGTCGCTTTAAAAAGTAATAAGTCCTTTTGGCAAGTGATGTTTAGACCAGTAGTTCTCAAACTTTTAAAAGTCAAATCGCATTTAAATTCCTACAAATAACTGTGTGCGCACTATATACAAATTTCTGTGAAATTTTCTATAATAATGTCGAATATTACAGAAAAGAATGAAACATACTGTAAGTTTGTTCATTCTTGTGTGTATGAGAAACATGAGCCTGTGTGTCCTAGCAATTTCTTCAATATTTAGGCATGCATTTGAAAGGCAAATTCTTGTTTCCCAGTCAATACATTGAAATTTCCTCTCTTTTTACACTTAACTGTGGTGAGGTAGAAAATCCATATTCAGATAAATATACATTGAAAATTACATTAAAATTTCGAAGTTTTTTAAGATATCGACACGCATTCTTCTTTTAAAGAAGGTTTCAGTCCGACTCGTGATTCAGTGACAACGTTCTTCTCTGATAAGCATTAGGACTGAGGTTCAATCTGCTGGCGGCTTTGTTGTAGACACTGTTTCAAAAACGAGAAGAATGGCGATTGAGGTGTTCAGCATCTTTCCTTATTAATCGGACTATCTGGTGGGACTTTTCCGGGTTTTCTCAAATACAATATGTAAATGCAGGGTAGTTATCCTTAAAGGTTCTCGTGGAAGGCACTGCCCTCCCTCTTCAGCGACACGGAGCCATGTCAGACTTCTACATATGAGTGCTCCCTCACAACAGAAGCTGCCCCTTTCCCTCCATCCATAAGAACTCATTGATGGAGGGAAAAGGGCAGTCCTGGAAGGACTCATGGAACTCCAGGATTCAGGAATCATGGACTTCAACTCATGGGATGCCCGTCCCGCAACTGCAGGATACTGAGTATTAGATACAACAACAACAATAAGGTTTCAAAAGACAATTCCTTATGTTTAATCCTCAATCCATGATCATTGGTTGTAACTATTAGTTCTTCTACTTCAGTTAATATTAAATTATCACCTCCATAACTTACAGACGGCAGAATCTCATGGGCTGCAATGGAAAAAAAAACAATGAAACTTTTAAAAAACCTTTTTAAAAACAATGAAAATCACATCACACTTCTAGTAACCAATCATGAAAGTTACCGCTGCTAGTTTCTCGGATACATTTTGTTGGTGAATTTGGCACTTTTAAGTGAATAAAAATCAAACAGAAAGGTTAATTGCTTATAATGAAAGCATTTTTGTACAAGAAAACTCACAAGAAAAAGAGTAATTATATTTATTTTTATATCTGAACACATATTTCTCTGAAATACCACAGGGCGCACTAGACCACTTTATATTAAAAGTTAATAATTTAATTTTAATTCAACAACACCACATTATGAATTATTTAAAGTATATTATACTTTAATGCTCTACTAGTACATGATGTTATGCAAAAAGATCAAAAAGTGCAATTTTTCCTATTAATCGTTCAGTACAAAAAAAAAAAAAAAAAAAAAACTGGGCAATGTATGAATGTTGAGTGAATATCAATCTTTTATGCTGCATAATTACTTCATGATTTTGTATCACGATTTTCTCTAACTCATTCTACTTTTTGCCAAGATGAAACTTACATCTCGAATGGAATATTAAAATGATGTAAATGGTGGCTGACAAACATAATTGCATCGATCTGTGCACTTATCAGAAAAAAGTTTTACTTAGCATTGAATAAAATGTTTTGTCATTTTATTCTTTGACGAAAAATTCACGTAATGGTGCAGAAGGTAAACACTAAGAGATATGACAGTATCAAATACATAAAAAAAATTTGTAATGATATTGTTACACCTAATGAAAATATTTTGCATAATGAAAATAAAATTCAAAAAGTTTTATATGTATGTATATTAAACAAGAAATAATTATAAGAAAAAATGCATAGAAATTGTTTTAACAATTACCCTACACTATATATAATGAACTCTGTGTTATTAAAAAAGGAAAAATAAAAAAATAAAAATAAATAAAATTTGATCACAAGTGCACGATTAAATCACAAGTACACGATTAAATCACAAGTACAGTTCACTCCAAGGTCGGAGATTTTTCAGAGTTCTCGAGTCTACGTCGAATCTAATTGTCTGTTCTGCGGCAGGCCTTAGATAGATGAAACCACAAGGGTTTCACTTTGAAAAACAGGCGGAAACTCCGGCCTGTTCAGTCACTTCAGAGAGAAAAAGAAAACACTTCTGATCGACCCGCCGCAGAACGCTCTCTCTTTCCTTCTCCAAAACCCTCCCTTTAAGAAAATTCGTCCAGATGGGGGAAGGGGCGAGTCAGCTTCCCTCACTTCTCATTGGAATAGACATTTCTAAAGTTATTGTCGGTCGCCAATCACGATGGAACAACTCATGGTGTAGTCCATATCCAATCTGTAGTTGTTTCGACTTGTGAAGGTCGCACATGCATTCGCTAATTTCATGAGTCTCATTATACATGACGCTGAATATCTGCTATCAGATTTAAGTGACAGGTTATTCTCTTTAATACAAAACACTAATTGCATGTAATATAACTATCCACAATATTGCTTGTCTACTATCAAATTTGGTTTATGGGTTTTTATTATGTACTTGTCAAGGAATATACACTCAAGAGCCAAAACATTATGACCACCTGTCAATAACGAGTTGGCCCACCTTTGGCGCGCAATACAGCTTCAACCCGCCTTGGCATGGATTAACACCACAACTTAATACCAATTAAATACCACTTCCACCTGATCACGTGCCTTCCACGTCTTCCAGGCGAGTTCATTGCAAAATGTAGGGGTGGTCATAACGTTTTGGCTCTTGAGAGTGTATATACATAGTGTTCCTGAATTCATTGGCCAAACTTTAAGTGAAGGTAAAATACTTGCTAAAACTCTTGAAATGCTAAAACTCTTCCCGTGAGAAAAAAATGCTACAATGTACTTGTATTACATCATGCGCATACAGAACAACCGCGTTACGCGAAACTAAGTTCCTACGGAAAAAATGTGCTAGATGTAGTTCAAATAAGAATGTATAATTTCGACAAACCGAAATATTGATGTAATTAAAAGAGAAAATGAAACAAATTTTAATTGAAAGTATTTTTATTACTATTTAATAAGTAGGCATATGATATTATTTTTCGAGAAAATCTGGTGAAATTTGATTGGGAACATGGCTGGGATGAGCCCAATGATTTGAGTTGCTTTGGTGTCGTTGTGTCTTGCTATAGTTGTCCGCTCTCGAGTGACACCTTGGCTGCCCTGACTCAGTTGATTTTAAACTGCCGAACAAGGCGTTAAGCCTTTTTCAATTCTTTTATTAGCTCACGCTCTCCCTATATATATCTTGTTCAAATTTTCAATCGTTAATAAAATACTTTTTATTCGTCCACTCAAGATCGAATAAATTTTTTTTTAACTTCCAATGGATGACACTGGATGTTAATACAGTTTTTTCAAACATTAATTCAGCAATCAAATTTAATTAATTAATTTTAGTTTTTTTTTAGATTTAAGTTGCATATATCTACCAATAGATGGCGCCAGATAAACTTAAAAAAATGAATAAAAATTATTTATAAAGGATTTTCTGCAATAGAGTGAAAAAAAAAATAGGAATTGACTTTGAAATTTTTTTTTTTTTTTTTTTTTTTTTTTTTTAAACCTTTTCTTAGATTTTTGGTGTCGAACTTCGTTGTTTTTAAAATTTATTTTCACTATCTCCATGCGTAAACCTTTGCCATCGAAAAGAAGATATAAAGACGCTATTGCACTTCGTGATTATAAAACTGCATGCGAAGAACAATTTTTGCTTATGCATCAAAATATTTCCAAGCCTGTTTAGTTGATATGTTGAATTTGTGTAGCAGCGCCGAAAAACAATTTAGCCCCTACCGACAATTCATAAAACTGCATAGTAATTTCGACAGCAAATATCCTGTCGGATCACACTTCAAAACAGAATTTAGCGATGGAACATAGAAATCTTTAACCGGCGAACAATCCTTGTTCCAGAAGAAAAATGACGCAATGAAAATTATGGTGTGGCATTGTCACCACCGAAATACAGACTCATAATTTTATAATGTATATATTTTTATATACTGTATGAACTGGTACTTTAATCGTATAATTTTCCTTGCTCTGGCGGCTGGTACCACAGACTTCACGTTCAAATCCAGGCAGTGGCATGGATGTTCCTGAGTGGTTCGGAATCCACGTTAAACTGTAGGTTCCATTCTAATTAGATTAAAAAGTGCAAAAAATGACCGTAGAGCGACAAACCAATCCTTGCTTGGCATTGTCGTAGGTAGATGCTTGGTTTGGCCAGTGAAATTTAAATTTAAATTAAAGTAGAAAATAACTGGAAAGTAAAGGAAAATCTTGTATGCTGAAACAGTTTAAGAAACATTGAATGATTCATTAATTTTTGTATTATAAAAAAATAAATTATGTTGCTGTTTTTATTTACACACACCCTTGAGAAAGAATTGTAAAGCAAAAAATTACAACTATAATAAGCCTTATTTTTTATGATTGTTTAAAACTTTTTGGCGTTGGTGAATTAAGGTATATAATACAAAAGCATCCACGATTCGTTACCTCGTCATTGTTAGGGCCTGCTTTAGAGAAAAAAGGATCTTTGAGGTTAATTCAATCATTAAGGCATAATCCGTAATTTTATGTGATATAAATAACTTTTGTGCAACTCAATAGTAAGTAATTCAAAATAGGTCAAACACAGTTTGAAAGAATAGTGAGTAATACGTTTGACCTATTAAAGTATCAGGTTGAACGTTCACAATACCATATATTACTGATATTTACTCCAAACAGAGTTTAATGTTTATAAATATTTTTGATTTCTAACACAAACTATTTATAACTGGATGAAATTATTTTAGCAATCATTATTAGCACCAGATTTCAATAAATGGACGGACAATTCTGGAATTAAGTAAAAATTTGGCAATCAAGAATGTTTCAAAACAAAATTTTATTTCAATCATTGTTTTATGTTATAAATTAAGGCTTAAGTCTTCGCCGTGAGGAAGTTAATGAGAAATGAAAATTAGTTATTTGCGCATTTATCTTTTCTTTTCGCTCACACCATTTAAGGGCAGGGATAATTTTCTTGGATATAACATAAAGAAAAGAGAAAATATCCACTGATAAAAAAAAATAATAATAATCCGCCTTGTTTCATATTATAAACTCTACAAAGCAAGGATACTGAATATTTACAACCTCTAAATTTCTAATAAAAGTTTGTAAAATTTCTAGCTAGCAAAATTTCCTTGAAACTACCGCTTACAGGTTATGCAATCCAAATTCGTCTTTTTGTAAACCAAAGTCCCCCTTCCCAAAATTAGGGTTTTATTCATCTGTACATATATAATATGCTTATAAAGAAAATATGTATATGCAAATCTAAATATGTATAAGTAGTGATACACAGATATGGACAAAGAGGCATGCTTAAATATACATGAGAATATATATACGTTAATCTGTATTATATATATATATATATATATATATAAATTCAATAAACGCAACCCTGCTTGTCTCCTCGGTTTCAAATACGTACTTATTTACTTATATATGTACGCAAATGCATTTGTATAAGTATGTGAATGTGCCCATTTACTTATATGCGAATGAACATTTATATAACAGGTAGGCTGAAATGTTCGTAGGCTGACTGTGTCTTTTGAAGGTTAGGGCTAACTAAAAATAATATGGATTTAATACTAGTAGCGCCATCTATGTGTCAGCCTACCAACTTTTCAGCCCACGTGTTATGTGCGCGTTTACGTGTCTATATATACATAGTGATGTGCGAATGTAAATGTATACGCATATATTTGTGTACGTAAATGGTTATATATGTGTGTGAAAATGCTTGTATATACGTTTATGTGTATATATGCATGTAAATTTACGGTATTGATTGTACACAGTCCAGTCACATTAATGTGACCACCACCTACTTTCGACGTCAACGTGAAATAACCAATCACAAAAGGCAGATGGCAGCACATTGCAGTGGAGTCTATATAAAGAATTCCATTTAATACCACCTTCCACACTCCACTTAAAGCCAGATTATATAAGAGTGTATATTCTGGCTTTTGACAGGTAGACACATTAATGTGACTGGACTATGTATGTCGATACGTTTGCATATAGGTTTGTGCATGCGATTGCGCGGATATATACACGTGGATATATAGGCATGCAACGTTGTACGAGCGATTGTATTTTGATATGTAATTATTTTTGTAAGTTTGTGCACGTGTATGCATGTTCTTGAGCATGTATGTAACTGTGTTCGTATGCGTGTCTTTATATGCATCTGTATTCGTGGGTGTGAATGTATGTCTATGTGTGTGCGTGTGCGCGAATATGTACTTGCGTATGCTTCTGATGCAGGTCTGCATGTGCGTGCATTTATATGTGTGTAGGTATGTTTGTGTGTGGTATATGTATTAGTTCGGAAAGTAATTTTGTTTTCCCTATATTCTATTCCTCCTAGAGCAGAAATTTTGTAGAATGGTTTCAGAAACATACGTACAAAACTTCAGACTAACCAATAACTATTTTTCGATTCCTCTTTGTTTTCTCAATATAAGAAATTAGTTGAAAATTATGTAAACTTTCAATTTTCTGTGACTTGTTTAGTAATTTTTTTTTTTTTTTTTTTTTTTTTTTGTTGAATCTTCTAATCCGACTTTTAAGTCTTAAAATGGATAATACCTGGCACTTAAAAGCATTGTAACAATTGACTTGAATAGAAATAAGGAGATAAATAATTAGTTTTTCTTGACGATAAATGCATAAAAATATGAAATACTTTTAACACCAATTTCCTCAATCCTTCTTTAATCAATCAGCATTTCTTATATTCTGCACATCTATCTGATTAACATGTTAGAATTTGTTTCAATTGCTCATAATACTTTATAAATATACGTAATTGTTCTTTGTTCTATAAGCATAATATTCCAAATTTTCTTGAAAACTGGTACAATTACACTTGCATTCGGGGTAAAGGAATTTACCAAAACACTTGTTTCTGAACTTAGCAGAAAGTGCTAATGTATGTACTTTTTTTTTTTTTTTTAAATTACTCGTATATAAAAATATTTTCATATATCTCTTAGATTAGTTAAGAGTTACCACTATATTTACAAAAAAAATGTTAACGATGGTATTTAGTTTTTTTTGTTTTTTTTAAATTAACTTATTTTCAACAGCATAAAAATAAAGTAGATAAAAATAATTTTTTTTTTTTTTTTTAAACTTAAGTAAATTTCTAGAGCAAATCTTAATTTATATAAGTTAGCTTTCGCTCATGCCAAACATTTGACTTCCCAATAAAAAGATTATATAACAATGCTTTTAAACAAAAAAAAGGGGGGGAGTCCTTTATAAATTGTGAATGGCAACAGAGGTCAAATCACATTTGCACAGTAGACGACATTTATATTTTGCCCACACAATACGCACATTGTACGAGTGGTTGAGTTCAAGCTCACTTTGCAAATATCACAATTTGTCCAACTGTTAGTGTTTTGGTTTTGTTCTGATAATATATTTAACTACACATAATTTTTCAGATTTAGTATTCTTCTTTAGGTAAGTCATCAATATCTTTAAAAAAAAAAAAAAAAAAAAAAAATTTTTTTTTTCCCTTCCTTCCTTCACAGCCTATTTTTACAAGTTGTTAGTTTATGTAATCCAAGAATGTTTAGCATTTTGAGTGGGTGCGTTTTTAAAGCTAAAGATGGCGGACATTGTTTTAAATTCCAACATAATTTGGCATCATTCCTACTCATACTGAACGCATATTATATGCAGAAACATTTTTTTCAGCAGTGATAAAAGCCTCGACAAAGTTCTCTTCAATCTTCAAATTACTTTTCATAAAATCACTTAGTGGTGCGAAACATGGAAATCCCATCCTTCAATCTGAGAAATGTGAAGCAATAAATTTTTCGAATAAAAACAAATCAAACAAATCTGTAACTCAACATTTGGAGATTCACAGCAACGATATTCCATGAAAACAGCATATTGGACTTCTTGGGACCATTTTCTCTTATATAAAGTGTTGTTTCAAAATGAGGTTATATCTCAAAAAGAAAGCCATTAAACTATTAAATGCAATCAAAACAATAGCAGCTAATTCCTAGGGTTATCGGTCCTGACATCTCATCCAAATTGCAGTCTTCTCGAATACGGGTGTCCTATTTTTATCTCCTCAAGCCATAATGACCTCAAAATTCTAAATACTGTGTATCATTTAACTTTACGTTTTCACAACAGGTCCTCCAAAATGAACTTCGCTCCCTATTTTACACAAAGAAGCCGGTGAACATCCATTGTTTCAGAAGCAGCTCATGCTGGCAGTACGCTTTTTTCTCAAACAAATTTCTTTCAATTAATCTTCTCTCTCCATTTATCTCAGATCTGGAAATCAAATGCCAAAGTTGAAACACTCCATTTCTCCTCAAACATTTTTGCACGGGGTCTAGACAGCTTGAACATCCGATCTTTCATTTTAATTCCCGAATTTCCTACAGTCAGAATTCGAAAAACACATTTAATCCTGATAATTGACTCTTTCAAAACAATTAGTTATCCCATTATGCCACCAAACACCTTTTTGGACAACTTAAAAATGAGCACTGGAAAGACAAGGATATTTTGGGCTCAATGCATATAAAACACTTATTAAACATTCAATAACTGTCATCAATACCTCTTCACAAGTATTCCTCATGCCATATTTTTAATTACAATAGCATTTTCACAGGTGAAGTCCTAACAATGATTTCAAAAAACATGTTATATGTTCTTTCAGCTTACAACTATATTATCCAGGCAGTCTTTCGTGTTCTCCGAGCTTTACAAAATTGCAACTTTCAATCCAATTGCATTATCAAACTACACGGAAGTTAAATTCAAACCATCTTAAATAGAATTTTAACATTCGAATTAATCTAGACTCCAGGACATTGCATCACCGAGAATTAACTAACCGACTCTCTAACAAAATCAGCAGCAGGCACAATTTTTCTTTTGATATCTCGGGAAGACCTAAGTTTCAACAAAACCAATACATTACAAAGAACAGATCAGTGGATAGGCAGAAAATATGATCAGGAATTTATTCATTTAAATAATCTCAAAGCTTGTCAACGATTTCTTCCTACAAATCAAAAGGAAGATATTTTAATTTCTAAATATCGCACTGAAACATAATCATCAAGTATTAAAATTCATAAATTTGGTCCAACCCCATCTCATTTGTGTCAATTCTGCAAAACATCAGAAACAATGGAACACATTTTATTCCACTATACGAAATATGAAGACTAAAGAAACAACCTGCAGCGCATTTTCGGATACAAAGTTCTAAATTTTTCTTGAATATTCGATCTGAATGAGAATTATAAGACTGTAACAATACTTCGTTTTTTTACGAAAAATACCTCAACAGCGTTGAGGAGCTTCAATTTTCTTTTATGTTGTTTCTCGTTTATATTAAGTGTTACTGGAAGATTTTAATTTTCAAATTTTATAGTGTTATGATCTAATCGATCAATAGCTGCATCAATTAATCCTTTTTTCTAAATATTGTTTTCTGCTTATTCCTTTTCTTTTGGCTGCCAGAAATATGAAATTTCATTTCATTCAATGTCATGTTCGAGACTCAATATGAGATCTATCAATTTTGAGAAACTATCGTGGAATAATTAATTTTGGCATTTTTAGTTGATGAAAGAAAATTTATAATAAGCAACACAGTGTCTTTCAATTTGATATCATTCAGATAAATTGAGATAAAGCAACATTCGCGAACATAAATCTCAAAATACCTAGTAAAGTCAAATCACGATACACATGCTTTAGGTACTTCAGTACTGTCAGTCTTCGTATGATAGCGAGTTACAACAGCTGACGTATTAAAGTTCCGTTAAATACGAGTTAATTTGCTTTCTGTACACAAAAGTATATGATGCTGCATAAATTTCTTTGCTGTGAGCAAAGGAAAAAGCATGGTTAAGCGTATTGTCCAGACAATTCAAACTGTTCAGAATAGTTTAAATAGGAACGGGTTGATCGTCCACCCACCCCTCAGTCCTGACCTTGTAACTAATGACTTCAATGCCTTATTCATCTGAGAATATTATTTTCTACCCAATGATTTTACAGCCAGGGGATTATTAAAATCATCAGTGCTGGACTAGTTAAATCCTTGGGGCAGTGGAATTCTATGCAAGTGGCGCATGAAATTCTGTTGTGTATAATACCAACTGAATAGTGACTAAGTGAAAAATTGATGAAGCTATGTGTGTTTAAGCAGAGAAGCCAACTTTAAATGACATCTTTCTGTAGTATCTCAGAACCACGATCCCCAATGGAAATGACTACCAACTTTACATTAATAGAGATTTACATTTATTAATGTAGCTGCAATTTAAAAAATTATAGGTGATAATATTATAATTGGCGAAGTTTTTATTAATATGGGGTTAATTCAGAGATCATTTAATGTTAATACATGTGCTGAAATTATTTACTAGTGATGAGATATCTAGGAAAAAATATATACTTTTAAAAAAATATAATACAGTGACTTCACATGATGCTCTTTTAGTATTACGCAATAATATCGGGATTTCCCAAAATAAATTTTAAAGCTTATTATCTGCAACAGACATTCCGATAACCGATTGATAAAACTGATGGAGATCAACAATCCATTAGGGAGCTTTGGAAAAATAATGATATTGATGTTGGCTACAATATCATGGTCGTTGTAGACAACATCAATATTTCTTGGAATGAGGTGACCGAGAAATATTTGAAAGGAGTATGTAAGAATACATGTTCAAAAAGTAAGCAAGGATATTGGCACAATTGAATCCATTGTTGATGTCAACGAAATTGCCAAACTAGCTAATGAAGCAGGGTTGGATAATATATCTGTAAAAAACATTGAATTATTGCAAGTTACAATTAGTGATAGTCTTTCCAACGACAATCTTAAAGAAATAGTAGAAAAACAAGTGAACGAAGATGAGGAACAAAAGAAGTTTTTGAAGATGTAGAGCATAAGGAAGTTTCAATGGATTTTCTAAAAGTTTAGCCACTATAACAAAAACTAAAAATCAGTTTATAGAAAACAATTTAAATTTCATAGAAATTCAAAGGCAAGACGAAGTGTCATTGTTATGATTTCTTGCTGTCGACGATAACTTGCTGATTAAACAAGAAAAGGCAAACAACGTTTGACGATTCCTTCAAACACAAAAAAGGCAAATCAGGAAGAACCTCCATCAACACAAACATAATTTTTTTTTAAATTTTATGAATAAAAATCGATATTAGCAATGAATAGGCCTATAATGTAACAATGTAATAAACAATATTGTTACATTATAGGCCTATGGTAGGTTTAACAATAAATATTACAAAATAAAACAAAAAAAATTGATAAATTCTTATTTTCTGCTTTATTTCACTTATCTACTATTTCATTAAGTGTTAAGATGACTTCGTTTAGTGCAGGAATTTATCACCTGCGTTAAATGGGATCTTATTGTACTGCAGAGCATTTTAAAATGAAAATATAAGCATTTTAGGTGCAAGAAACTTCATGGGAAAACTATAATAAAAAGCTTATACATACCAACACTAAATCTTCTTTCAATTAAGATATCACAGTCTAACATTCTTTTTGATAATAAAAAATACAATAGTG
Organism: Caerostris darwini; assembly: GCA_021605075.1. Classification (NCBI taxonomy): domain Eukaryota; kingdom Metazoa; phylum Arthropoda; class Arachnida; order Araneae; family Araneidae; genus Caerostris; species Caerostris darwini. The sequence goes on from BPLQ01012772.1 coordinate 55,503, forward strand.
ACAATATATTATCTCTGAACATTACTGAATAAGAATTGTTAATTTTTACTTTCATTTAAAAAGTTGCACACATTTTTCTACTTTTCATAGTACACTGGCAAGTACTTCTTCATAGTACACAAGTTGGCACTATTTTTCTTATAAACTTCCATCAATAATTAACTATAAAGTTTTAAAAGCAGCAGAAAAAAATGCTTTTTTTAAAAAACATTTCCGGCGAAATATTAATTTTTTTTCCCATAGTATGTAATTACGAAGAATCCATTATAGTTAGCATTTCTTATATATATATACAACCACCCAACCCTTTTACTTGAAATTCACCTCATATTTATTTCTATCTGAAAGTATTATTAGATATTTTATATTTGGTGTTAAGGATTTTTTTTACAATATAAAATAAAAGAGATGGCTACAAAATAATGAAATCTTCAAAACGTACGAGATTTACAAATCCAGCCTGAGTTAACAGTTATTCTCAGTAAATAAAAATTATTAGCACAGATTTTACATCATGAGGGAAACATTATATAATTTTAATTATATGAAGAATAAATTTCATTAAATTCTAAAGAAATAATTTAATTTAAGGTTAAAAAATCAACGTTGCAAGCAAAAAAACTAGCATTTTGAGCATTTAGCACGTTGCTGAATTCACCTCTATAGTGTCTAATAAGTATTTAGCCATAAATTAAAGAAAGTCAAATCAGTTTGGTTTGATTTGCCGCTCTACGGTCATCTTGTGCACATGAGGGCTAAACAAACCAGAACCTTCAGTTTAAAGTGGATTCCGAACCACTACAAACATCCATGGCACCGCCGGGACTTGAACCTGAAACCTGTGGTACTGAGCTCCAGAGCGTTAGCCACTCGGCCCATCAGGCCCTCACAAGTCAAATTAGAAAAGACGATATGTTAAAAATTGAGATCACATAAGTTAATGAGCCCATTGTAGCCAGATGCTTCAATATTTTTTTAGTCAAAGGAATCTCAATCAAAGAAATATGTGCACAATCCATAACTACTAATCATGTAAAAGGCTGCTATTTACACAATAATTCTTTAGCTACAGTTGATATTTTTTAAATATAATATTATGCCTGATTAAAATATATATTCCCAATATTATCAGTAATATGCATTTTAATTTAAATATAAATAAAAAATTCAATTCCCCCAAGACAGACAAATAATACAAAACATCTTTATAAACAGGATGGACCGAAATAAATTTTCTATTTTCAAAGTATCTGTTATATAATTCCTACAATAACATAGATTTCAGATCTGGTATAAATAAAGAAGAAAACATGGGGAAAAAATATATCCAAAATCTACGAAAACCAAAAATATACTCACTTTGTGTTTATTACACACGCAAAGATAAGATGAAAATAGAAAGTTTCTTTCCTCCCATTTTGCATAAAATATTTTGACATAAAGAAGTTGAAACAAAATAAAATTACTGAAAATGTATTTTATTTCTATAAAAAATAATTATACAATACAAAACACTTTTTTATAAATGCATTATAAGAAACATATTTAAAATCGATTATGAATACAAACTTCAACTGCTACACTACAAATCTAAAAAAAAAAATGTGAAATTACTTTACTATATTATATAAAAAATTTACATACTAAAATCTTTTACTAATTTTCAACAATAATTTTATTAAACTTATTAACAATGATTTATGTTCAAATTGTTAACATATTCATATAAAAGTGAAAATATAATATGAAATATACAATACAAAATGTGAAATTATATTATTTGAAATAGTGTATAGTGTAATAATTAATGTAATCAAATAGAAAATTGCTTATATATAAGATATACAAATAAATATGTCATTAACTTCATTAAATGGACCGTGCAATTTTAATAAGGTTTTAAAGTAAAATATACTACAAAAAAAGCAAAGTTAAAAGGCACTTATTATTTAAGACTTAAATACAATAATTTTATTAAAAATATTATTTGCATCAATTCAATTATTATAAATATTTATTCTTTTTTAAGGATGATTATGGTTAAATCTCATTTAAGTTCATGTATTAATATTAACTTTCATTAAAAATAAATGCTAAAGATAGCCAAACTTATAAAAAACATATTTTTAAATTTCAAGCAATTACACTTTTATTGTTGTTGCACTCCATACTAAAATCATAGAGGTAAAATTGAATAAACTTTTTAATGTAATATTGTGAGAGGAAATAAACAAATAAAGCTTATTTTTAAACTTTTTCTAACCAATTCAATATGATTTTAAAAAGCCAGTTGATATATCTCATTACTTGCATGAACTGTTTGTTACTTATTTATTACTAATAAAATACATTGTTTATTGTATTCTACTTTATCTCGTTCAAAAAGTACTACATTCTGCTTTTCAAATTTTAAATATAGATTTATTTGAATAAATCCAAATATAAAATTTAACAGCCACAAAAATGGCAACTAAGTGATTTAAAATATTAAGATCAATTAAACTTTCAATTTTATTTACATTTAATGAGCACCGCATAATAAACAGCATTGAAATTAGAAATAAAAGTTAAAACAAAGCTTATCAAAATTAATAATATTATGCTTATGCTTTACTTACTTTTAAAGAAATAAATACTTGTAAACTGTAACTCTTAATGATTTTCATTACACTGTGTAGTATTTGGAAACAAATTCTTTAAAATCTACAGAAGAAAGCTTTTGTTAGTTCTTGTTGCTATTCTAATGTTGATTTATATATAAAAACAATTCCATTAATAAGAGATAAATTACCAAAATTAAAGAAGGCATATCAGTGACTGGTTCTATTTCCTTCACAGCTTTCTCATCAGAAGTCCGAATAATATCATTCAATTCCCTTATAAGAAATTGGACATCCATAAAGGAAATACAAGGACATCTAGATTTCAAATAAAATAGAAATTCAGTACAAATATTAAATTTCAAGTAAAATAAGATTTAGGATGTAAACAAAGAATGATCAAGAAGTTAATAATCAGCATCTATTAAAGTATATTATACATATATATATATATATATATGAATTTCTTTTTGCATTTTACTTTGCTGAAAAAAATGGTAAAAATATTTGAAATTTTAAAAAAGTTTGTGCTTTTTCTTTATTATAAATAAAATTACTTTTATAAAAAAAAAATTTAAAAGAAAAGGAAAACAAAAATGTTAAGTAAATTATTTTTCTATTTTATTCTAATCAAATATATAATTAATTTTTAAAGATCCAACAAAAAAAATGATATTATTGAGTTGGATACAAGTGTTTCATTGATACTACATAAACCGTGCAGAGTGAAATCATACATTTACAATGTATAATTCTTGAAGAGAAAGCGAGATAAAAAAAAATATACAAGAAAGAAAAAATGGATGCAACACACAGGAAATAAGCTTTATTGGTATCATATGAAACAGCAAAATGCATGAGAAACAAAAATATTTAAGAAAATAAAAATTATACCTCTATGCTTGCATAAGGGAAACAGTTTAAAGAAAGACACATAAATAGACAACCATTGTTGGGGTCAAGTTACTTGAAACAATTAGCAATCCTTTCATATTGATAATGCATTTATTTTTTGGTTAGTATTAATTTTCATTAATGTCATCACTTTATCTTTGGTCAGTGTATTACAAGTTATAAGAGAATATACTTTCAGCTATCCATCACATCATTATCTTGACATAAATTGCTTGTTAGGAAAACTGAAAAGAAATTATAAGCCTTCACCCAACAGCTTTCTTCTCAATAATGTTTTCATTTAACACTTTTTTTTTGGATAGATTATACATGTTGCACTAATGATGCAGCATTCAACAATCACAAACTTGAGTTGTGAACCTCTATCCAATCCATTGACAGTGATAAAAGATCTGTATAGGTAAGTTGACATACTGTTAGTAATTGCATTGTTGGCCCTATCTTCTGCATCTATAGTTCATGGGACATTCTTGATTGATATTTCTCTACAATATACTAAGTGATTGCCTAGATGACATACTTTTATCACCAATACGATGAAGCCTGAACCTTTCAGCTTGTCTACACATAATTGGTTGGAATACACGAAAAACTGTTTCGGATGGAAGAGGGGAGAGTGATCTACTTGGGCAGCAATCATAATTGGCAATTCCAACTTTCTGTGGATTTTTTCTATAGATGAAAGAATTGGCATATCAAATATTATTTCTAAACTTAATTGCTGTCTGCTATCTTCATTTTTATAGACACTATACTATCATATCATGAGCAGTTAGCCATTGTATGCATGCCTCTATGTGTTTGACAGTCATTTTGAGTATCTTACTATGCAAACAACACTTTTACCATTTCTATTAAAGCTTTTCCATACACCAAAACTATGCATCTAGAGGTAAGGTTTCACTAATGAATAGTTTTGTGTATTATGAGGTTAAGATTTTTAGTTTATGACGTACTGACCAAACACAAACAAACATATATATATATGTATCAACCAAAGTCTCAAATTCATCGATAATAATAAATACTAAGTTTGAATTTGATAAAAATGGAGTGATTTGGAAAATGATTTATTATAAAAATTATTATAAATCTTGATATTCTATTAATAATAAAATAGCATACCCTAATGCAAACACCATATAAAATACAATAAGAATAAATGCACGAGTTCAAATGCTTTATATAAATTTTCAAATCTTGAAATATTTTGTTAACAATTTTACACAATTTCTTACAAAATAGCAAACAAATGCATATATATATATAGCAACAGAAATATCTTGAAAACTATTTTTATTTAGAAACTGATCAAAAAATACAATGATCTATAATAGAGCCATTTTTTTTTTTTTATTTCAGGTAACAAGTCAATGAAATAATTTCATACAAAAATTAAAATTACCATAATTTTTTGCTTATAATATTCAAATTAATCATAAAATTTTGGAATCCTTATGTGTAGATCAGAATGTTACTTCCAGAAGTGTTTTATTCCCAGTAAAATTTAATTCTTAAAATGGAATTTTAAAATGTTTTCACCTGAAGATGATACCTCAATTCTATGACAATCTATTATTGACGGCTGTTATGTATTATACGCAACATCTTATTTTTATTAAACATTAGTATTCCAGTAAACTAATTTTGACCAATTATACAAAGTGTATTTTAATGAAAATAGTGTGTGTAGTAGTGGAAAGTGTATTTTCTCTTTCATCTCCCAAATTCTTGTGTTTACATTTTCACATCACTTAGCTTTCCAGAACACAAAATTACTAAAAGACTGCGATATCCTTCAAGATTCATGCGATATCCTTCAAGACATTTATAATGATAAAAAATTTAGATTCATTCAAAACTGGATAGTTCTATATTTGAAGGTTTTGAATATAATTTTTTTTATTCCATAGAAATTCATTTTTACATTTAGTGGCAAAATCAGTACATTATTTATATTTCATTGATATTATTATTTTGAAATATGTCTGGAGTGTTGTTGTTTTTTTATATCCTCTTAGTTCTTTCAGCTGATATTTTGTTTCCAATTTAAACTATATCTAAAGTATATTTTAATCCTCTCACATTGTTCTTTTATTATTATTACATCAAAAATTGAATCTAAAATTAAATATACAAAGAAGAAGTTCTAAATATTTCATTACCTGAGGATTGCTTTGTAAAGCTTGGCCATCAAAGAAACTGTGCTATCGTGTTCTGAAAATAAAAATGAACTCATATGCATAACTGGAAACTTGAAATTGAACATCTAAAATAATTCCAATCTTTATGATAAATCTAATCAATACAAACTTTTAAAATCATAAAAAACGATCATTTATTCGTAATTATTAACATTTATTGTTCAATTTTTGTTAATGTAATCAAGTAAGTACAAGTTATTTATTCATAAAAATAAGCATTAAACTACATAAAAAAAATTTATATGTATCTTCAAAGCTACCTTTTTTTTCCAATTGATTAAAGAAATATTACACATGCATATTCCCATACTACACACCATAAAAAAAAAAAATGTTCGGTTTAAAATTTTATTCAACTCTAAACAAAAATTGAGTTAATATACAAATTCTAAAATATAATAACTTTCACAATTTTACTCAAGTAGAAACTCTAGATATGTTTCAATAGTAATTTAATAAAATATAAATATTTTTTAATTTAAATGCTTTATAAATTAAAAGTGAAAAAAAATTACTCATTCTTAAAATCTCAGATAAGATGCATTTCCAAGCTTCAATAAAAGTCTTGCTATGCCACAAATAAGATAGATGGCCTTGAGTAGCTTGAAGTATATTTTGCAAGTCCTGATTCTAAAAAGAAGTTAAAAAAAGTTTCAGCTAAAATTAAATTCGAAAATATATAATGAGCAAATTACAAATGAATTACATACCATAGCTTTCATAGTAATTCTTCTTAGAATTACTTCCCATATAGGAGCATCCCATATATTAAATTCTAAGCATAGGCGTACACAAAAAATAAGAACCTTTAAAAATAAACATTTTTATTAGACAAATTTTTAATAAGTAGCTACTTTTTATATTTAATTATAACAAATTAACTTGAAAAAATATATATTTAAATTTGAAAATACTTTTACAATACATAAATATCTTTCCTCAACCCGTTGCTCAATTCCTGAGAAAATTGGCATTTACAGTATTTTTTCCAAATTGGAAATTTGTTTTCAAAAACTGTATGGTTATGAATGAAAATTGATTCAACCAATCGGTTATTAAAGTGCTTCAGATAATTGGGTAACTGCATTTATGAAACAAAATTTCCATTGAATAACTGAGAAATAATAACTTTATAGTTTTTGCCATCTTTAGGCACCTAATATTACAAAATTAAAAAAAAATACTTTAATGTAGTATATGTAGTAAAATATTACTAAAACTATTTATAGGTAAATAATTTTAGCAGCAAAAATACACTGAAATAAAAATATTTAATTACAAAGTAAATTCTAACACTCAGAAATTTCATATCGATTATATTAAAAAAAAACCTCAAACTTTATGAACTCATGAAACTTCACATTTTGTATCTGAAATTATTCATTTTTACTCTACAATAAAAAATGCAATGCACTTAAAAACAGTAAATATTTAAAAGTAACTATTACAAATAAATATTAAAAATAAAAATTAAATATTTAAAAAGTAACTTCTAGCTTTTTTAAAAATTTGTTTTATTCAAAATGGTTTTATAAAAATGAAAACATTTACTTTGGGATTTCTGAAATTGGAAGACAATATTCTTTGCACAAGTTCAGTTTTATCACAGTTGATAAGCATCTTTAAGGTATATGAGAAATTTAACTTCTCAAGCTCAGTCTTATACAGCAACGGAATCAGAGAAGACTCCAAAACATTAGCACTCCATCCAAGAGCTTCTGCTACAGTTGATACATCAAAAACAGATACAAAACAAAATAGCAATCTATTCCTCTGAATACTTGGCATCTTTTCAATATTCTGGATATAAAAAAAAGGACATAATTAAAATTATTTAAATATGTTGCTTAATAAACTTTACATTTAAAATGAAATGTAATACATCCAAATATAAGAAATATTAATTCAGAAATAATTATAAGTAGTTTTTAATATTCTATATTCACAATCCACAAGCCTTCACAACACAGTTATTGGGAGATAAAGAAAAATAAATGTGACATAATAGATGCAAATATTAACAACTTTATTTTGATTCTCATGTCAGTAAACTTATATATATATATATAACATGTAATATTATAAATATATACATATATATATGTATACATACACAAAACAGGATTTGAAAGTAAGATATTTTGATTAACAAAATTACAAAAAGAAAATTATAATTACCTACTGTATATTAATTTCTATTTAAGTTAATATTAAATACAAAAATTTTAAAAGTCCTGTTTGTCAGATTAGTAATGTTTTTTCTAAAATGGTATATAAAATATTTGGATTATGAATTATATATTGACAGATTTTTGTATATATTCTATATTCATGCACCTTCATTTATTTCTTTTATATATATATATAAAGTCATCAAAACAATTAAAAATTTTAGAGGTTACATGAAAACTATATTTTAGAATAAGTTAGACACTAAGAAAAAGTTTTTAAACAGAAAAGGCTTTTTGAATTGATGTTCCTTTTGAGGACAATTGTGCATGAATATACACCACTTATATTAAATTATTTTATACAAACATATGAATAAATTTTGTTTCTTTTCACAATTATGTATTGCGTTTTTTTCTAATTACCTTAAAATCTGTAAGGCAAAAAAATTAACAGCACATAAATTAAATGTAATAGATATAAAGTTCGTTAAAGCTATGAAGATGCACATGCATATATTTAAATACACTCACTTTCATAATGTCACTATTAGTTAATAAACAATTTTTTTTTCAAAATTTGCAAAATAATGAATACTGTCTAGAAGGTTTAATTCTCAATGCATGTTTATTGATACATACTTGCAAAAATGCATATATATATTTGTGTGATTTATGTATTTTCTTCACAGATGTTAGAAGTATTTACAAAAATTTGTCAGCATTTTCCATACAAATAATTCATCTTAATTTGGCTTTCCATTTAGCAAGTATTCAAACTTTTTTTTTGTCTAAAAGCTAATTTACATTAAAAATACTATTCTCAAATGGAAATTCTACAAATAAAATTTAGTCAAAACTATTATTTTTTAAGTATTTTAAAGTTTCATTAAAGGATAAAATGATGCTTTTTTAATAATTTTTTTTGGGTGTGTGTTTTATTTTAATTGAGAATTTCTTACATAATAAAAGTAAATCAAAATTCATCTGAATATTATAAATATATATATAATTAAAAAGTATAAATATAAATTCATCCGTATATTGTAAAAAAAATCAATAAAATAGATTTTTCATGATTTCATTTAAAATGGATTTGTTCTCAATAAAATTTACTATAAATTTCAATACATTTTATTTTTCAAATAAATTTTATTTAAATTGGTTAATTGAGTTTTTAAAAAAAAAATCAACTTACCTCTTTCAAAAATTCACATAAATTTGGTAAAAGATAATCTGGTAAACTTAGAAGCAGATTAATAATCCTAAATAAGAAGAAATTAATTATTAATTCAATAAATGTAATATATGCAAGATATTCATAAAAAGAATTTAACAGCTTACTATTCACATATTTTTTTTCTCCTCCTCCAATTCATCTGAAGCAATAAATTTAAACTTTGTATAAAAGAACTTTATGTTAAAGATTATTAGAAATTAAAACATAATTCTCACGTTTTTAAACTTTTATAAATTTATTAAATATATTCCCTTTAAAACAAATCTACCAGTTATTACAATGAATCAAACAGAAATGTTAAAAATCTTTTATGCATAAAATATAAATCGCATTTACCTTTTATTCAAATGATTTGATTAATACCATCTTAATTTTGAAGGATATATATTTTGGTCTAGCAAAAATTTTAGGGCATGCAATTCAACATATCAGATAACTTTTAAGTAAAATAATACATAAAGAAGAATTTAAGAATTCCATAGTAAACATGATCACATTTATTGATATACTATAAAGATAAATTCATTTAAAATGTATAACTTTGGATATATTTCTTAAATGCATAACTGTAAAATCATCTCAGAATGAAAATATTTATATATGTATGAATTACGTTTTATCATAAATTTACCTAAAATGCTACATAAAATAAATGTCTATATGCAACTAATTTTGCTACAAATAAATTTAGCTATTCAGCATTCTTTATTTATAGTCTGTAAATTAAAAAATATATATATTTAAATATTTCAGTATATGCATTTCTTTACATGGAAGGATGACGCTACATAAATTAAGGCGGTACATAAGTTGTTATTCTTATAATTCAAAAAAGGGTGCTGCTATGCATTTCAAGTTATTAACAAATTCTTCTTCATAAATTATTTATATAAAAAAAAAATACTTTAAAAGTACTTTTGATCATTTTTCACGTAGTTACAAAATTTGGTTATAAAGATCAAACATAGCAATACCAAATAAATTTAAGATAATCTAAATGGTTAATTCAGTACAATTTTTTTGAATTAGACTTTTGAAATTATTACATTTAGAACATATCTGGTTATTCATGCTTTTTCTTATAAATGTATATTGCCCCTTCAAGAATTGCGTTTCATATAATTTATTCAACAGTTCAGATGGCAAGCAACTTTTTTACTTAATTCATTTGAAAGAATCATATTTAATTTATATATATAATTTCATTTATTTTAAAATTTTGCCATTGTGAATATTTTCTCTTATTAAGTATCTTATATCAAGTAGCTTGTAATTTTAAGTACATATATAATATAATAAAATGGTTTTTTTTTTTTATATATATATATTTTAACAGTAGTAACATTCATACATAAAAACTTATTCCTTTCTGTCACACAAAAAAAGTATATTACCAGAGTCTATAATAAATAAATTCTAAATAATAACTGATAAAAATGAATCCTAATAGGCATGGAATGTTTATACATAGGTCAGAAAATAAATCTGGCAAGAAAATTATGAGATAGGAACTCCAAAGTTAAGAAAAAAATATTGGTTCCCCTCCCCCTTAAAAACATATTTTAAAAGAAATTATTCGATATTTTTAAAATAATTTAGATTTTCAAAGTAATTTACAAAAAATAGTTGGAAAAAACTGCAGATGACTCATGATTTTCAAGGAATTCTTTTATAATCAGAGAGCTATATTTAAATACTCAATTTGTCAAAATATATCAATTAAAAATTTGACAGTATTTTTATTTTAAAATATCGATATTTCTTTCTACCTATTTCTTATATTTCCAATTTAGTATTTTTTTAAATTTTACTTATTCATAGCTTCACTTAATGAGCTTTTTGATTTATTACAAAACTTAATTTGAAAAAAAAAAAAATAAATGATGCAAACTATTAATTGTAGTACTACCCAAATTTTTAAGATATCTTATTTTAAATTAAATGAAGATTAATAAAGGTTGCAAAAATTGTGTACCTGAAAATATTTTTATCATCCTCATCCTCATCCTGCTCAAACTCTTTTGCAACAGGTGGATAATCAAAAGTCTAAATAAAACAATAAAAACAAAACAAATTTTAATATTTTTATAATAAAATTTCAGAAAGCAAAATACAAAATCTTCATATTCAAAAACAGAAAACTTAAAAGCTTTGCCCTTAAAACTTTCATACACAGATGAAAAGCTATGCTTAAGCATACCATTGATTAAACAAATATTCAGCATTTGCTATTAGCATTCACAACAATTAAATGTTCCTTTTATCAATAAACCAAAAATCATGCCAGGGTAAAGTAAAAGCATTTGGAGAAAATAGATTACTTATTTACAAATGCCAAAATAAATAAGTGAATAATTTCATCTGACATAGGGAAGATGTTTGGCAATATAAGTAAGTATAGAACAAAAACTGTATCACTGTCAAAATTATAACAATGGCAGAATTACATAGTACTAAAAATTCTAAACAACAAAGTAATTTTCATTTTTCATTATATCAAGACAGAAAATGAATATTACTAACTAAAGAATCTTCAAAAGCATTTGGGGAATCTTCTTTGAAGCAAGTATTAAATAATACTCAAAAATTTAAATTTTATAAGAAGTTTAATTTTTTAATATTCATTTATTATTCAAAATTAAATATTTGAATTTAGGAACTGATACATTATTTATTTTTATACAATAAATTAATGTTATATGTATAAAGTATATTTTATAAATTAAAAATATAATTCTAACATAAATCAAATATAACAAAAATACACAAAATCATTACATTTTTAAAAATTATGAACAATGCCAAAATTCTTCAAATATTTTTAAACTTATAAACTATTTTCTTTCAACTTCAGATAACTAAGCAAGTTAGTTGTTAAATTTAAATATATTAATAAACATTTATTTAAACTAAATTAATGATAATATATAAAATTTTCAAATGCTTCACATCATTGTTCATGCATTTATTTTTCAGCATAAATGAAAGATACATATTTTTTTCAATTTCTACTATTAGTTCACACTCTCCCTAATTTGTTTAAATTTTCAATCATTAATGAAATACTTTTTATCTATCCACTCAAATTCAAATACATTTTTTTGAACTTGTAGTGGATGGCACTTGATGTTAATACAGTTTTTTCAAATATTAATTCACTAATTAAATTTAATTAATTAATTTTAGTTTATCTTTTTAGATTTAAGTTGCATGGATCTAATAATAGATGGTGCCAGATGTAAGAGGAAAATTGTAACTTTATTTGTAAAGGACTTTTCTGCAATATAGTGGAAAAAAAGTAGGAATTGACTTCAAAAATTTAGTTTTATTACTTGTTATGAATGACTAAATAAAAGGGGGAAATTTATTTATTTCTTTAATAAAATCACAAATAGAAAAATACTGAATGTATACATTTTAATTTTTCTTTACACCAATAAACTATGAAAGTCTCCTAAATTAATATATTTAGTGAATCAAGAAAACAAAGTGACAATTAATAATTCAATAAAATTTACATTCAATGATAAGAGTTCTAAATAAAACTCCCAATCCAAAACAAGAATTAAATACAACATTGTTAATTGTAACTAAATTATGAAAAAATATACCTCATCTAAATTAGTTGCATTAACTTCAGTAACATTCAACCATTTAAAAATAAACTTTACAAAAATTTGAATCAAATCCACTTTAACTATTTTTCCAATTTCCAAAACAGCTTTACATGCTGGAAAATAATATATTATTTTAAAATATATAATATCAATTTCATTTGTTATAATAACATAATATTATTTATGTTTATTTAAATTAAATTAGCACTTCCCAAAATAATTAGATAAAAATGTGATTATTGAAAAATTCACAAAAACTTTTAACATTGATGAGCTATAAAAGTATGATTTATAATAGGTAGCAAAATGGAAATATTCTTTGTTTATTAGATAACTTTTATACTTTAACTTAAAAACAATGAATCATTAAAATAAAAATGAATCATTATCCAGAATGTTTTATCAATTATCATATTTATACATTACAATATAATCTAAATACTACAATAATAAATTTTCTACAGTAGATCACCCATCAAAAAAGTAAACATTTTCAAAAGTATTATTTCTTTTCAATAGATAATTTTATCTAAACAGTTGTATTATTAATTACAGGAAGAATAAAAAAAGATTATGCAAATTTTAAATGCATCAATTAAATTTATAATCACAAAGGAATTATGAATTTACCTCAAATTTAATATAATCCTTCAAAAGTATTTCACACAAATTCATAAAAAGTGCAACTAAAACATAATAAATAATGATTTACCTTTGATACTTTGATCAATAGTTAAAGAAAACTTCTCTATTAAATATTCTGCAAGCTGATAAGGAGAGTGGATTAAAGGAAGAATTTCCTCACTCGCTAAATTATTTTTATATAAAATCCTTTCAACAGTAGATTTTTGTAGAAGGAATTGTAATTTATTTAAAACATGCTGATTGTTGTTAGATTGCTCATACCACTGACGAGCATGCTCAACAGCTAATGTTGCAAATGATACTTTGTTCCCACCTAAAAAATATTTTGAAAATTCTTAGATTAAAAAAAACATAACAAGAGAAGTATATACATGTAAAAAAACTATGACTTATAATAGTACAAAATTATCAACTAGCGAGTGACAATTATTAAATGTAATCCCTAATTAGTATCAGAATAACATTTTAAATCAAATCCTTTCACACTTGAAAGATTTATCTTGTCTAAAATGGACTATGTGTTTTGAGATTTATGCTTATGTAATCTGCTTTATCTCAATTTGTATTTATCAATTAGCAAGTAGAATTTATATTTTTACTACCTGTATTGCTTTTAAAAGCTACATAGCATACTTGTATACTTTGTTAAATTAATTTAACATTCATGTAATTGTTTCAAAATTACCATGTTACAGCCACAAGTTATCATGATGAATAAACAGACAGTAATTCTGATTTACTAGCTCTTTTGTATATATGTCAGAAAATATTCTGAACATGTGTTTATATATTTAATTAATCAGCAGTAGAAAAGGATGTCTGAATTTTTTTGTAGAAAAAAAGAATTTTAAATTGTTTATGATTAGAAAACGGTACAGAAATTCATGAAGAAACAGCTTCATGATCAGAAACAATCATAAGAATCCCCTAAATGCTTTTGTGCAAGAAGAGCGGAACGTCAACCTTTATTCTCCACTTCAACAAGCATTATATGTTATGTGTATCTGTTGGTATTGGCATGGAGTAAAAGTTAAAGCTAGTTGTAAAGGTATAACCACAAGAATGAATAAACTTAAGCACATTTCATGTGTTTTTTTCTGTAATATTTGACTTAACTGTTATAATATATTTCTCAGGAATTTAATATATACACCAAAATTATTTATAGGATTTTAAATGCACTCCGACTTCAAAAAGTTTGAGAACCACTGTTCTAACATATGATGAAATTGCAAGTTGGCTGAGCTTTCAAATGAATTAATTCCTCCTCAAGGTGCCCATGATATTTCAAATTGTGTATCATTCTAACCATCTTATAGCAATTCATTTATATTAAATATTTGTTACAGATAAAGTATCATACAAAAATAATACATCTCACTAATTTTTGCTTATAAGATTAAGGGTATTGTTTTAAGGAGAGAATTTGTCAGTTCCTTGATCACTTTTCCATACTCTTGATAAGGTATTAGTTTCCTTGACCACTTTCATCATTTCTTAGAAGTTTAATTTTTTTATTTTTAAATTTTTTTTCGCAAGCTTTCTTATACATAATATTTAAATTTCTTTCATGTGCTAACAATTATATAATTAAATAATATAAAATTTAAGTCATCTGGTGAAAGCAAAGACTTTTAATTTAAAGTGAAAATGACATTTTTCAAGGAAAGAAAATCGTTTGGAATTCTATAGTTTTGATTAATTTTTTACGATTGCTGTTATGCATTTTGTTTTATTTTAAATGCTAAATTTTATGGGCAAACAGTATATCGGCCCAGCCAATTACTTTGTTTTTAAAAAGTAAGTTATCGATTTCTATTTTAATTTTTTTTTTAAGACTGTCTATTTTCTATAGTTACATATGTCCAAATAAGTAATATGTTTTTACAATTGAGTAACACTCATATTATTGAATAAAAAAGATTTCTATATGAGTTAGAATAGCTAACTAAAATATGATCGTTATTTTTTTTATTTTTACATATCGCACATCAATGCATATCATTGCATTTAGAAAATAACTTTACCTCTAGCACCTATTACATGCTGGCACAAAAAAAAAATGTTCTAAAAATAAGTCTAAGTATTACTTAGTAATCATATTCATCAGTAATCATAATCATATTTTATTACCACTTTTCAATCATTATTTATTATAAAGAGTAAGCTGTCTTCTGGGGGAAAAAACATTTCTATAGAGGGGAAATAACTATCAATACATCCTCACATGACCTGCAGTCAAAATTTTAATCATAAGAGTAATGCTGCCAATGGGGTTGGTCCAATAACAGCCAGGAAAATAATAATATTGGACTTGTCTGAGTCTCCAAAACAAGCATCATCACTATTGGACCCACAGACTATTGCTAGTGTGCTTGCATTTCACCTTACTTATCATTAAAATGTAAAGTTTCAAAATTGAACATGAGAATTTGAAATTTTGGAGAAAAATTGAACAAAACGTCAGTGAAGTGTTAGCAGATATTTACTTAAACTTAAAGAGGAGACTGTATATCATGTGCAAGAATGTTTGACTAGTGAATAAAGTTCACTGAAGGATGAAAGGAAGTGGAAATGAATGAATACTCTGGCGAGACAGCAATTTCAAGAATTGACAAAAATGCAAAAAACAGCCAGAATTTTCAAGCAAACTAAACAATATAATTACAGTACTGTAACTATATTGTACCTCTGATTGATAAATTGTATATTTTAAAAGGATACACTTTAATCCAAAGATTATCTAAATAGAAAGAGTCTGCAAATACAACCTTAAATATTAATACTGTACATTGAAGATTTGGTCATGTTTTAAATTCTTCTGATAGAACACATGAGCAGAAATAACATTGTTAAAGGAATTGAGAACTATCTTCAACAAGCACAAGATTTTAGGCAAAGGCCAGGAATTAATTTTGCAGAAGTGTTTTCTCTTGCAGTTAAATTACTTTTTATAATGTTGGTATCCATGCTGCATTGGTACAATGTACAACTGGACATGAAATCTTCATATCTTTATGGTAAATTAAATGAACAAATTATATGAGACAACCCTCAGACATTAAATAAAAGAATTAGAAAATAAAGTTTGCTGTCGTAAGTCTATTAACGACTTGCACCAGAGTTCAAGACAATGGAACAATGAACTTGGTTACATCATGAAAACTCTAGTATTCATTAAATTAGAATGGTGCAACTATGTATATAAATTTAACAGTGTTATTTTGATTGTGTAAATAGATGGCATTGTTGTTTTTGAAAAGCCTAAAGACTTAATTTCTGATAGAATTAATTTAATAAAAAGTAAATTTAATGTAACTGACTTCAGAAGAACTAAGTTTTTATTAGGTGTATATTTTGATTATGTTAATAATTTTTTATACTTGGATCAAATAATTACACTGAAATGTTAATGCTTCTGTTTAAAGAATTACTCAAGCCATTGTTAATCTTCCTTTTAAAGCTGATTATTCTTTACAAAGTAAAGTTCTGAAAGTGAAATTGTTGAAAACAATTAAATGCAAAAAATATCTTTATCGGACATTGATAGGATATCTTTCATTTTCGGCTGATAGAAGTATACAAGATATAAAGTTAGTCAGTAAATCTTTTCAAACGGTTACACTTTTCAACACTGGACAACACTTTTCAACACATTTTGAATTATGTACTTTCTACTAAAAACTACAAGATAAACCATAAAAGTGTCTCTTTTATTTGCATAGCATTTGGATAAAATGGGATAAAGCAGCTTACACGAGCATAAATCTCAAAACACCTAGTAAGTCCAGTCTAGCATAGACGAGAAAAACCTTTTAAGTGTCACAGGATGCGATGTAAAATATTTTGATGCTAATTTGGAATCACGTTTACTAGCCATCACTCATTTTACAATACTCATCTCACTCATTTTATATTTCAGAAATATGTTCTTTGATTTGCAATCCAGCAAGCAAAAATGTATTCTTCTTCTATGGAATCAAAATTTGTAGATCTATGTAAAAATGTAAAAGAATCTGTTTTTTAGAATTATAAATGAATTAAATTTGATTCCTAATTGCCTCACATCATTGCTTTTACTGTGATAACCAGGCTCTTATTTGTTTCAATAAAAATGCGATGGAAAATTTTAAAACTAAATATATTGATATAACTTAATTTGAAATGAAAATTTAATTTAAATGATAATGAATGGATAATGATAATTTATATAAATTCTAAAGACAATTTAGCTAATTACTTAATAAAACCGTTACTAATAAAGAATTTTTAATATGCATTGAGCAAAATTTTCCAGCAGAATAAATGTTACTTTTTGTGATGTACCGATGTAATAAATGTACCGATAGGGCCGATTGCAGGTTTGTTTGGAGATTAGTTTAATCATTTAACTCAAAAGAAAAGTGCTGATTCGGATATATGAACATGTTTTATTGTAATCATCAGCTTGTGTGGAGTATACAAACTATGAAGAGTATAAAAACATTTGAATCATGTGATTGAGTTTCTGAAAATGACTGTACAAGCTCATGATACATGTATCTTTCTGCAAAAATTTCTAATTTGAAACGAATTTTACCCAAGTTAGGGGGATTTACTTTAAAATAAAAGTATTGGAAACTTTTATTTATGCTGCTTTTAATCATAAGCAACACAGACTGTTAACTATAGACTGTCAGAATTATATCTAAAACTACCATTGACAAAGACAATATATGGAAATTTTGTAGGAGGATAACATAAAAAACTGTGCTAAAATGGTTCTTAGGATTCTTACACCAAAACAAAAAAAAATAATAATAATAATAATAATATAAAGAACTCTTTGCCAATATTCTGGAGCAAATTGATGCGATCTTGGCCTTCTTAAAAAAAGTCATTACTTATGATGAAATCTTGATTTTTCAGTACATAACTGTAAGAATAACTGTATAAAACATTTAGCTAAGATAATGACTATAAAAAAAATCAGCTTCAATTTATCAAGTTCATGGTTTAACATATTTTTATATAAAAATAGACATTTAATTTTACAAATAATAAAAATATTTTTTATAATAAAGCAGGGATTTTCATTTATATTTTAATTTCATGTTGGATTTATCTACAACATAGAAAAAAAAATTCACTAGTATACTTTCAAAAAAAAAATTGTTTGATATTGAATGATGAATTGCACTTCAAATGATAAAATTTGTAGAACTTTTATAAGTTATCAGGATACAAAATGTTTGTTATACATTTAAATTTAGTTTTTAAGCAATTCCTTAAAACACACAAATTTTGTAAAAACTGTGGTGGTGAGTTTTTTCTCTTAATAGTACAAAAAAAATATTTCTTACCTGGAGGCACATTGTCAGCTACCCAACTTGCACATGCCACTGATGATTCCGGAACTTTAATCTTTGAAATCATTTCTCTAATCATACTTACAAATTTCATATCAGGATACAACAGAATATATGGGGTAGAATGTCTTTTCAAATAACTTGTCACAGTATTCATGACAGCAACAAGTATAAGGTCATCTTCTGATAACTAAAATTTTAAAAAAATCATAAACCATCTTATAAACTTTAAACATGAGAACATTTTTGTTAATTTTGAATTAATTAACAATATAACAAAAAAATATAGCAAAATATATATAACAAATTTATTACATATATCATTCACAGGTTGCTATATATGGACAATGTTTTTAGTGGAAAAAAAATCCAACACATAAAAATTAATTAAACAAAATGTTATTACATTTATGTTATAAAAGCAGTAATATCTTTATTAATTAGGAAAAAATGAATTTTAAATAATGATTTAATATAAACAAATATGTTTAAAATCAATTTGCAGAAAATTGTGACATAAATAATATATATGAGACAAATAAGAAAAAAAGAACATAAAAATCCTTGAATATTTGTTTATTTAGCACTCTTAATAAATTTTTTTTTAAATCATTGTATTAATGTTAGAATTTCAACAATTATGTTCAAATAATATTAATTGCTAAATTTTTTTAAGTAGCAAATATACAATGTAATTCTGATACTAAAATAACTTTAAAAAATATATGTGTTATTTCACAAAGCTGTATTAAATATTATAACTAATATTAAGAAAATTCTTAAAATCTACTTGTAATTACAGCATTACTTATTAAAGAAAAAGTATATGCAAGTTTTTTTATGTTTTGAATTCTTATTGTATTTAAGTCAAATTTTTATTTAAAAGAATGTTTCAATGTATTTTATTTTTGTTTAACAGAAAATAAAAGAAAATTCTTAAGATTTAAAACTACAGCCAGAAGTCGCACGGTGTGAATATAGTGGCTGTGGAATGATATGGGAAGCAGGGGGCTATACAGCAGGGAATCATGGTTATTACAAAATTTATCCTCTTTAAATAGAGATGTAATTTTAAAATTAAGGTACAAGTTTATTAAAAAGCAAACCATCTAAAAACATACCCTTAATGTAGGTGCCATTTTTAGCCAAACATTCAAAGTATTTGCCATTAGTTCAGGATCTGTTTAAAAAAAAAGATAAAATTATTTTATCTTTTTTTACAGTAATTATATTTGGTATATCTTTTTAGTAAAATTAAAAAGAAATTCTTTACACTTATATGCATAGTATATGAAAATAATAATACCTGGTTTTTATAATTATAAAAAGGGTGTCACAAAATTAACGCAAGATTTCTAGTGTGAATTTTGGCACACTTTTATTTTATTAATTATTTCGAAAAACTTGGAAAAATGCCGTTAACAGCAAATTATATTGAAATTCATATCTTTACCTTGTTGAATGAAAAATTGTTATTTACTAAGTCTTTGGTTTTATGGCATAAAAAATATTATTATTATTATTATTTTTTAGCATCATGGCAATGAAAGTAACAGCAGTTAATTCTTGGGTTTATAGGTCCTGGCATCTTATTCAAATTGCAGATTCCACTATACAAAGCCTCCTACAACATGGGTCATATATTTTTATCTCCTCTAGCCACAGTGGCTAGCCAACATTCTAAATATTGAGTACCATTTTAACTTTACATTTCGAAAAAAAATTTCCAAAATGAACTCTACTCTCTATTTTACACAAAGAAGCTATTCAACTTTTTTTTTTTCCTAAGGCAGCTTATGCAGGCAGAGTGCTTCTTTCTAAAACAAATTTGTTTCGATTCATCTCCTCTCACTATTTTAAATTAGAAAACCAATTAGCAAAATTGAAGACGACTTCAAACATCACAATATTAAACATTCAGACTACAATTTTCTGAATTACTGGTCACAACTCGAAAATCATATTTCATCTTGATGATTTAGTCTTTTAAAACAGTTACTCCACCATGTCATCAAACATCTTTTTGAACAATATAGCGATGAACACTGAATGCCTCAGACGCATCTTAAGCAAGCCAGACGAAAACAAATAAGAAGTAAGTGGCTTTCATTCAGAACAATTCAGTTTGACAGTGAAAAACAATCCATGTTATCTCTGGTTGTGAGTGACAGCTGGTGGTAAGTATGATATCTTGAATGTGTGGGAAAAAAACAAGGAATGAGGAACTGGAAAGTGAAACAGTAATGAGGTTGAGACACACGATTTTCTGGTAGGGGTTATGTGAAACATGTTTTTAATGGGTTCGCGAATGAAACTCATTCTCTTCTTGATGGGAGATGGGGGGGAGGCTTAAGACATAACTTAAAATACTCAAAATAGTTCTCATCCATACCTCTGTACAATAGTCTTCCTCAGGTCATATTTCTAATTACAATAGTATTTCCATAGGTGAAGCCCTAGCACTGATTTCAAAAAACACATTATATATCCTTTCAGCTTACAACTATATTATCCTTACAGACAGTTTTCATGTTCTCCCAGCTTTACAAAATTGCAACTTTCAATCCAACTGCATTATCAAATTATTCGGAAGTCAAATTCAAACCATCTTAAATATCATTTTAACAATTGAGTTCTTCTGGACTATAGGATATAACATCACAGAGAATGAACTTACTGACTCTCAAACAAAATCCGCAGCAGACACCATTTTTCATTTGATATCTCAGAAAGACCTTACATTTCAACAAAAAAAGAAGACATTACAAAAAACAACAGATCAGTGGACACACAGAATGTATTCATTTCAAACCTTGTCATCGACTTCTGCCTACAAATTGAAAGGAGGATGTTTTACTTTCTAGATTTCGTTCAAAAACATACCCATCAAGTATTAAACTTCATAGATTTGGTCTAACACCATCTCATTTGTATTGCAGAGTTGACACATCAGAAACTGTGTAACACATTTTATTCTAGTATACGAAATATGAAGACCAAAGAAACAAATTGCAGGGCACTTTCATGTATAAAGTTTTAAATTTTTCTTGGATATTTGATCTGAATCAGATTACACTTTATACTGTAACAATAAGACTTTAACAACAATAAGACTGTAACAATACTTCAATTTTTATGAAAAGGACTTCTAATCTTGGTAGGGTAGCTATGGGGATGTTATCTTTTATGTTGTTTATCATTTACAATGTTATTCAAAGATTTTAATTTTCCAATTTTATGGTTGTGATCTTGTCGATCAATAGCTTCATTAATTCATTTCATTTTTATTGTGTTTCTATCTTTACATTTGGTTGTTAAAAATACTGTGCACTATTTCATTTCCTTCAAAATTATGTTCAAATCTTAACACAAGATATGCCACATATATCATGGATTTACAAATTTTGGACTTAGTTGTCTGATTATAATTTATCATTCATCATCACAATGTTACACATCATAGTCTAACACTTTTATTTACATAGCATTTGGATAAATTGAGATGAAGCAACTTGCACAAACATAAATCTCAAAGCACCAGAATCAACTCAAGTTATGACATTTTATTAAAAAAACTCTGAATTAAAATGAGTCTAAATGGAAAACTGTTATACAAAAAAAAAAAAAAAAAGACAATTTACAGAAAATACTGCTATAATAATATCTACTAGACAACTTTAATCTTGATTTTAGAAACACCTAATTTTCATCTAAGCAATAAATGGCCATTTTTATTAAAATTACAGCTTTCAGTCATTTCTTACAACAAATATTTTAACAGGTCTTTAAGTTTTATGCTATCTGTGTTAATAAATTTAATGTAGTCTAGAATTATTTTTAAAAAAGTAGAGGATTAAAGACAATTGTACTCACTAATGATGGAATGAAGCTTATCTTGAGAAAAAAAATGGAAAGGTAAATATTTAGATGCTCTTTCGGGTAGTTTTGAATCCTGAAAGACAAATTATATAATTGCTTAAATGATTGATTTTTTAAAATAAATTATTTTTAAAATGTAAAGTTCTTACAATTGGATGTAATGCTCTCCATCTTCTGTGTTCTAACTCAGTGGCTGGTGATATTCTTTCATAAATTTGTAGAAATTTCAACAGTGTTATTTCCTGAAATAAATATAAATCCTTACATTTTACACACAATTTAATTAAATGTATATAACTTATTAGTAAAATTGTTAATTACAAGTTACAAAAATTAGTACACAATTTCATATCATAAACATATAAATTGCTATTCAAGAAAAACTTTTACAGACAGATTTTATATATAATTCAGCATAAGGCTCTTTTTATTTATATTTTTAAAAAATTTCCCTTTAACATAAATAAAATAAACCTAAATTTATAGGTTGAATGAGAACTGAACAATTATTATGATAAATTTTACTAAAACAAAATTACACATCAGCAATATTTTGGTAAAATCGTATACTTTGAATACTTTGCATTAAATTATTTTTTTTTGAACCTATCAGTATCAGATTTCCTCTCAAAAATAGAAAAAAAATTTTTATTTTAAAATTTTCAAAATGTATTGTAAGTAGTTTTTCACCATTGCTTTATGGAGTTATAGGCATATGTAATCTTTCTTTCACTTAAAAGACGACTAAAAGTTCAAGCAAAATGATGCTGACATGAGAAATATTTTTAATATGAAACTTTAGTCAATAAGTTTTATCTTAAAATATGAGTATATTTTTTATAATTCTATATAAATTTATATTAAGCGATGGTTTAGACAAACATAAGTTATTTTGGATACTTTTCAAAATAATCCTTTAACTGTTTTGGTATCTAGTTTCAAAGTTTATTATTAGGTGGAAAAAAAATAAAATCTACAAAAATTTATTTGCATTTCAAAAAAAATGTTCTTTCCCCCATCACACACACAAATTAGAAAAAAAAAATTATTGCAAAAATCAATTGCATTATATAAATATTAAAAAGAATTAAACTGAATAACATTCAAAAATATATAAATGTTAATAAATTTGATATAAAAAATTGTCAAAAATGAAAATTATATTACACTGAAGTGACAAAAGTCACGGGATAGCAATATGCAAATTTTCAGATGGCAGTAGCATCGCGTAGAACAGGTATAAATGCGCAGTGCTTTCATTTCATTTCAAGTTCAAGTTATTCATGTGAAGAGGTTTTGACGTGATGATGACCGCACGACGGGATTTAACAGACTTTGAACGCGGAATGTTAGTTGGAGCTAGACGCATGGGTCATGCCATTTCGGAAATCGTTAGGGAATTCAACATTCCCAGATCCACTGTGTCAAGAGTGTGCCGAGAGTATGAAATTTCAGGCATAACATCCCACCATGGACAGCGCAGTGGTCGACCGCCTGCACTTAACGACCGAGACCGGCGACGTCTGCAAAGAGTCGTAAATTCTAACAGACAAGCAACACTGCGTCAAATAACCGCAGAAATCAATGTGGGACGTACAAGGGACTTGTCTGTTAGAACTGTGCGGAGAAATTTGGCTTTCTTGGGCTATTCCAGCAGAAGACCGACTCGAGTGCCTTTACTGACAGAACGACATCGCTTGCAGCGACTCTCGTGGGCACGTGAGCATATCGGTTGGTCCCTAGATGAATGGAAAACCGTGGCCTGGTCCGATGAGTCACGATTTCAGTTGGTAAGAGCTGATGGTAGGGTTCGAGTGTGGCGCAGACCCCACGAAGCCATGGACCCAAACCGCCAGCAAGGCACTGTTCAAGCTGGTGGTGTCTCCGTAATGGTGTGGGCCGTTTTTTCATGGCATGGACTTGGTCCTCTGGTGCGACTGGACCGAACATTGACTGGAAATGCTTATGTTCAGCTACTTGGAGATCACTTGCAGCCATTCATGGACTTCATGTACCCAAACAACGATGGGATGTTTATGGATGACAATGCGCCATGTCACCGGGCCACAACTGTTCGCGATTGGTTTGAAGAACATTCTGGACAATTCCAACGAATGATCTGGCCACCTAGATCGCCCGACATGAATCCCATCGAGCATTTATGGGACATCATCGAGAGGTCTGTTCGTGCCCAAAATCCTGCACCATCAACGCTTTCACAATTATGGACGTCTATCGAGACAGCATGGCTCAATATTCCTGCAGAAGACTTCAAACGACTTGTTGAGTCCATGCCACGTCGAGCACTTCTTGCTGCACTTCGCCGGGCGAAAGGAGGGCCGACACGATATTAAGAGGTATCCCATGACTTTTGTCACTTCAGTGTAAATACTTAAAAAAAATATATGGTTAAATAAATAATGGTTACTTATACTTACTTTTTCAAAAGAAGCAGAATTAATGGTTTGTTTTTCTGCCAATATCTGTTGCATATGTTCCAAAATAAAAAGAAGAATTTCATAACTATAAGGGCTGATCTGAAATATAAATTAAAATATTATCAGTAATGTGCAATGCCACTGAGCCATGAGTCAGTCTAAATTCAAAGTAAAAGTTATAAGAAAACTTAAGAAATGTTTATGTGTGATTACAGCTCTTTTTGCAGGAATAAGGAAGGGAAAAAAAATTTTCTGAAATTCAATAATCACTATGTAAAATTTTTAACCTATTTATTCATTAAAAAAGTAAATTAGAAATATTTAATAAGAATAAACTTTTAAGAATTTTGAAACTTGTTTTATTTATAAATGTTTGTTATAATCTAATTTAAATTTCCTTAACTTAAATAGTTTAATACTTAAAACTAGTACTTATAATAAATAAAAGTATCATTTAAATTGTTTTAATTAAAAAATAATTTAATCATATTTGAAATAATCTATTTTGCTCTATTCATTTAATGAATAACTGAAAGACTAATTAGCATACTTTCAATAGCTGCAAACAAATGAAGCTTAAAATATTAATTCTTTAATTCAAATCAAAACTGTCCAATTCCTAGTCTATGTGAAGCCGAATGCTAGTGTACAAATACAAAATGGAAATACAACAACAACAAAAAAAGTATTACACCAAAATATAATAAAGTATACATAAAAAAAAAGTTCAACACCCTAATTTAAAGAAAGTACAACATAAAATTAAATAAAAGGTATAATAAAGTAAAACCCCTAATTTAAATCTAAAAATCTGATTTTCATTGAAATTTATAAATAAATTGCAACA
Source organism: Caerostris darwini (assembly GCA_021605075.1). Classification (NCBI taxonomy): domain Eukaryota; kingdom Metazoa; phylum Arthropoda; class Arachnida; order Araneae; family Araneidae; genus Caerostris; species Caerostris darwini. The sequence continues at coordinate 81,404 of BPLQ01012772.1, forward strand.
ATGGTACAGAAAAATAAATATTTACCTTTTCCCTGAAATTCCCAAAATTTTTATATAATAAATCTTCATCTGTAATAGCTTTAACAATAGTTTTAGCTTGTTGCAAACTGCACCCATTTTCAGATTTCTTGAATTCAAGATTCAAGTACTTCTTTTCAGAATTAACCAAAATATTATTAAGGTAGGCTAACAAAACACGATTGGTGTCTAACTGAAATGCCGAACAACATTCATATACTGATGGGAGATCCAGATTTTGAGACAGAACCAAATTGCTCACAACAGGCCAACTAGACTCAGGATTTGAAGAATTCAAAACTAACTGTAAATTCAAATAAAAATTAGTATAAAAATTTTAAAGGCATCAACTTTAACATATTTTCATATCATTTGTTATTCTGATACTATATTATAATTTTTTGCTTCTAATCTACAGTATAATAATTTTTAGAAGTAACAAAAAAGATAATATATGTGAACAATTAAGACCTTTTCACTTGTTTTTTACTAATAATATTCCATTTTTGTATTTATTATAAAAATCTAAAAAAAAAGTGTCAGAATATATTTTTTTAAATTTAAGAAAGTGTTTGATATCAAAATGATATGGAAAAATAATATATTATACATTTAAGAGGGTGGAAGTTGCAACAAAATAAAGCAAAATAATAATGAAGAAAATCACAAACTTATTTCATGAAAATGCCAACAAATGATAAGATGAAAACAATGAAAATAAAAGATTTCACATGAAAATCATTTTTACTCAACATTTGCAAAATATAAAAAAAAAAAAAAAAAAAAAATATTGGAATACTTCAGATTTTAAACCATTTAGTTTTGAAAAGAACAAAAATATTTCAAACAACATGTAATCTTCATATCAGCTAAATAGGTAAAAATCATGATTAATAATGAAGATAATTATTTATTTGACTATCCAAAAAACGTTTTCAATTTGTTACATCATTCTGGGCCATTTTATACACTAGTAGACATTGATATATAATGCACATTTCATCATGTGAAAATAAAGCTTCCATTTATCTTTCACACTTCCCATTTCCTTACAAAAGATGTGCTTCTTTCTTTCTCATATCCAAGTTCCATCCATATATTCTGGATAAAGATAATTAAGTGACATTTTTTAAAAATTAATTTCTATTAGTATATTAGTGCTACTAGGTAGAAGGAAGAGGGTTATAGAAGTAAGTAGCAATTTATGTTATTCTAATGCAGCTGGCAATGCAGAGACAGTTAATCTTTATGCCATAAATAAAGCCTGCACCGCTGTTACTTATTTAGTACAGCCCGGGAGCATTCATTTAGTACTACCTAGGGGATGTGTGTAGCTTGAAGATATGCTCTGCACGCAAGTAACACTACCACCACAATGCTCTACGATCATATTAGACCAAGACCAATGATTCAAAGTGGATTCCGAACCACTACAAACATCTATGGTACCGCCGGGATTCAAACCAGTAACCTGTGGTATCGAGCACCAGAGCGCTAGCCACCCAGCCATTAGGCCCCTGTTTGAGTAGCAATTTATAATTCACACCAAGAAAATCTGTGATATTTTTAATAACATCATCCATAAATTAGAAGCAGAAAGCTGGAGCAAGTCTTGCTCCAGCTCGAGACATTTAAATATTTTCATATCATATTGCATCATTTTTCTTTTTCTAACTTACATAAAATTTAGTAGTTACTTAAATATTGCCCTTGGAATATGGTAAAAACATTGAAGTACATTTTGAAAAAATCCCCTGACTTATCCTGGTTTTCCAAGTGAAGGTTCAGAAATGACATCCCTTTGATTAACAACAAATTTAACAGAAAGTATTCTAATATTTTTAAACAGAAATTTTTAAAAGTATTGATACAATCCTTGCAAAATAAATTTATTCCAACAGCTTAATATTCTTTGACCATTTGTAATAAATTTTTAACTGCAAAGCTTAAATTAAAATTTTTAGGTCAATAAATTTTCTTTCTCCATTACATCAATTTTCTGTAAATTGGAGTCACCGTGCTCCAAAACGCAAAGCTTGATAAACTTTTGCATAACTCTCTGTAATAGGGAAATCCTAAATGAATACAGAAAGGGAGCCATGGGGTGTGTCACTTTGAGAATCAGTTAGAAATTATTCAATTGGAAGAGGGAAAAAAAAGCTATTTTTGAACTTAAAGGAGTTTGATGATGGATGTTTGATGATGGAAGAGTAGGATTTTCCAAGCTCTATCTTTCACACCATCAAAAAGAGCAATTTTTTTTTCGGAGAGTTTTATAAAAATAGCTGCACATTTTCTTATCACATGAAATAAAATTAATACATAATTAGCATAATACAATTTTAGCTTTTTAAACTAACATAAAAATTTTCTTATAGATTTTCAACTGAAATTTTCAAATTTAGCATCATTTTTTTATTTTATTTATTACATAAAATAATGCAATTCTTAGCTAATTAATCATGATAATATTTACAATCAAGCACACACTATAACATAACCCTCTTTTTTAAATAAAAAAAGTTTTTAAGGAATAAATTGATTTTATTATTCAATTAGTAGCTATATTATTCTATGTCCAAAACATAACAAATTACCATAAAAAATGTGCCGATGCATGTGATACTCGTTTCTTTTTCAGTAAATGAACATAAAGTTAACATTTATAAGATTAGGCCGGATAAATGTAACTTCTAAATCCCATTCCGACTACAGACTACCAACCATATGTTTTTGCATTCAATCACAACAAAAAAATTCGGAAATCAGATTATGGATTAATTTCTGTACCCTTTTAAAGAATACCACAAGGAGGAAGTGTGTGACGAGAATATCAGTGAACAAAACTTTTTAAATGGGAAAAAAATCCAAAGAATCCCATTGCTATTTTCAACAGAAAAAAGAAACATCAATAAAGAAAAAATTTTAAGTGATGAAAAAAACCAAAGTGTATTTTTTTTAAATCTGTGATAAATTTAATTAATTCTCAATGTATCTAGAATCGAAAGCTATACAGTATTATTTTCTTTTTATGGTCACAAATTTTCTTTTCAATTTTGCAAAGTAACAGTAATTTATGCTTCTTTACTCCAAACTTCTCCCTAAATATTTAAGTAAAAAATTTACAAATCAAAAAAATTACAAATTTTAATTAATCGAAAATACAGACTTCAAAACCACATGACAAACAGATTTTCAATCCCTCCCTCCCATTTCAGGTGGTTTTACAGTTTTGAAAAATTTTTCCAGTATTTTTCCAAAATTTCCTGGTTTTTCAGGTTGAATGGCCATGCTTGATTCTATGATATACTCACAAAAGAATAAAATTTTGTTGAGTCTAACTATTGGATGCTTTAATTCATAAACAAAAAAAAATACATGTTTTTTTTGTAAATACCTATGAATCGGAAATACATACTTAAAGAATATACCATTACTTTTAATCTTATATATTACAAAAATTTGCATAATACTACAGTGTCCAGTGTTTTTTTTTTTTTTTTTAAGTTGTTGGCACTGTCCTTTACATCTGTGTGAAATTTGACGTCAAAACATTCATTAGTGTTTGAGTTACGCTTGGTTTTGTGAGACGCTAAAACTGATTCCGGCGATTTTTGAAATCTAAGCATAACTCAAGCACTAATGCCTATTTTGACATAAAATTTCACACAGATGTCAAGGGCAGTGCCAACAACCTAAAAAAGAAAAAAATTAAATACCATATGCCCAGGAAATATAAATTGAAAACTGGCCTTACTTTTTGGACACGATAATATTAATTAAACAATATTTTTAGAAGATGTTCTAAAATTTAATGAAGCTTTATAAGAATATACATTTTTTTTCATTTATCTTTCCGAATAATTGAGTCTTCATTAATAAATTTTAAAAATTATACTTTAGAATAGAACAAACATTAGAATTGCAGAACTTACTTCCACTGGAATTGATCTAATATTTGTCCTAGACAATAAGGATGCTTTTTTATAAATATTTTCATATGAAGAAAACTGATCAGAACTATCATCGGATTTAGTTAGTTCCATACCAATTCTAGCTACTACTGCAAGTCGTTTCAGATTATTTGAACCCCATTTTACTAGTTCCTGTAAATTAAACATATTTATGAAAATTTTAATTTGATTCACAAGATACCAAAAATTTGTAGTAAATAAACAAACTAGCAATAGACTAATAACTTTAATTTAAGAATAAATAAATTTAGATTAAAAATTTTATTCTTTATTAATCAATAAAATCCATATTTTAATATCACTCATAATATATTAATAAATGTTTAACAAAGAAACATGCTTTCTAATTGGAAATTTAAGAAGCAGCCTTTTTTATTTAATAAAACTTAGCATTCAATAGATTTTATTACCTTTATTAAATTACGTATCAAAAATTAATTTTCAAAATAAATGCTACTTCAAAATTATTAAATAAAAAAATTCCAATATTTTTACCTTTAATGAATGGAATTGTGAAGATTTTGGAAGAAAAGCTAATAGATTGTATGCATAATATGAATCAACTCTGGGCTGACTTAGAACTTTTTGAGCAATTGTCATCACTAAGCATGCAATTTGAACAGAAGAAATTTCAGAGAAATTTCTTTCAACTTCAGAAATATCAGCAAACTGCAAGAAAAATACAACTTTCAATAAACAATTTCTATTAATTAGGTTTGTTTTAAAATAAAACACTATTATTTGTGTTATTTATTAAACTTGTCTTATAATCTGAAAACATAATGCATACAATTTGTTAAAAAAATGTTTTGTAATTTTCTTTAATTTAAAGAAATATAGCATATTTTTAAAAAAATTATTGCCTTCTCTTTAAATGAATGGCATATTATCAATGTACATAAAATAAAAAGTAAAATTTATAAATATTCACATTAAAACAAGAAAAGGGTAATAAGATTGATAATAATCCAATGTCAGGATAATTGAACAGATTCAAATCTTACAGTAATATAAAAATATTTCAATGTTATTATGAATAGATTTCATCAATCTTCAAAATTTTCAATAATAACAAAAAATAATATTAAGCTATAAATATTTTCTCTACTGTCACATAATTTCTTTTCAGTACTACTTAGAAATTTATGATAATAGAAGACTTTATTAAGACTATATTTTTTATGTACATACAAAAAGAGCAATTAAAAAGCATTAACAATTTAGTTGTGAAAAGAATTTCTGATATTAAAAATTATTTATTTAAATATTTTATACATTTAATTAATTGATCGAGTTCTCAAGTTCTTTTAGTATTTTCTAATCTTATATGTATCTTGTGTTTTTAAGAATTAGTTAAAATTGAAATTGTCTTAAAGTACTGTATTAATAGTAAAAAAGTTTCATTAATTATTTAAGTTTCTAACATGTAAAATGTTTCATTACACTAAAAACAAAGAATTCCCCTTCTCTTCTTCATGTTGACTCATTTATAAGTGATGTCCAAATGAATATAGGATACGATTTTATTTTCCTTTTTCCCTCTGTTTTAATTTAAGAATTCTTTTTGCTTTTATTTCAAATTGATACATATAATTTGAAATTGTAATATGATACGCAAGATTGCATGTACTCAAAAAGAATATGTCTAATGAATAAATTAATAGTGAAAAATTAACAATAGTTGTAATATTTTATACTGAGGAATATAATTTTTATAATATAATTTTAAAAATTATATTATTATTATTTATAAAATTATATTAAATGTATTAATATAATTTTTATATTAATAAATTTCTTTTTTACTACAAAATTAACTAAATTTAATTTTGTATTAATATAACAGTAATAATTAAATCATTAAATATGTTTTCCCTCTTTTCTTTTAAGTAAAACTCATTTATATACTTTTTTGTTTTGATATCAAAGTCAATTAATATTTTCTTTACACAACTGAATTGAACTTCCTTCCTTAACTAAAATATTTACATTAATTTTTTAATATTCTTGTGTTCTAATATAAAATAATAATTTTTTTGAATCTAGTTCAACTTATGATATTTTTCAATATCAAAATAAAGATTGCATAAGTGTAGCAAAACTTAAAGAATTAAAATAAGAAAAAATGGAACTTAATAATATATTCATATATTTTACATAATATTTTAAATCATAATAATAAAAGAACAGATAAAATTTATTTTTGCATTTAGAATTGAAATCAATATGTAATCTTTTATGAATATTTAAATTCTTAGAAATCCCATTATTCAGAAATGTTCAGTTTCTTACATGATAAAAGAAAAACAAAGTTCTTAGAGCAGCAATTCCTTGTCCTCTTTCAATCATATGTTTCATCAATTGTTGAGTACACTTTTTAAACCTGAGTGGATCAACAAGAGCAACTTCATTCATTGTAATATCTGAGGAGGAGGAAATAGTGGTAAGATTTAAATTTTATAAACAAAATAAGTCATTGGATTATAACATAAATACTGATAGGAATATATATATATATATATATATATATATATATAATAAATAAATAAGTATACCTTTTATTTCCTTTATTGCAAAACGAATTTTTGTTATCTTAAATTGAAAATATAGTATAGGCACCATGAAAAAACCTTAGAAATCTGAGAAATGTAATTAGGAAAATTAAAAAATTGATTTAAAATAATTTTTAAATTTTGAATAAAGATATACAAATCTGAAGAAAACCTATTACCTAAAAAATTATGAGAAATTATTTATTATATTTATAAATTATCAATATTTCATTATTTAAATTATTAATATTTAGAAATTTATTAACATAAAAAATTGATTATTAAAATTAAATACTTATGTGGGTTTTTTCAGTCTTAAAATTATACCCTAGATATCAAAAAATGTAATCAATGGTGCTTTAACTTGATGAATTTTTTAAAAGTTTCGGGGAGAAGGGATTTTTTAATGCATAATTATCTTTTAAGCTCCGAATCCTATTAAAAATATCAGGATTCCTCACAAGTAACGACTTTTTAATAGTCTTACTTTTAGAAGTAATGCAACTTTTAGAAGATCGTAGTTCGTATGAATTTGCTTCAACAAGTCAGAACAAAGTTCCTCACACTGTTCTTTTTGTTCTGGTATAAGAACCCTAACAACCATTTTGGTCCAAATGCTTTACATGTCAAAATCCACACAGTGTTTTAGATATCGTTCGGATACTCAGTTCAACAGTTTAATATAAATATCTGGGTGAATTTTTTCATATTTTTGTCAGTTCTAGAAATTACTGCAGCCCAAAACATATTCAAACTTCCACTTCCCCATGACCTTCAGTGAATCTTTTATGTCCTTCAGTTACTCTTATAATGAAAGTAGTTTTCTACATAAGCCTAATGCCTCTATAATTACTCCATTGATGTTCTATTTTTTTTTTTTAACCCAAATTAACATTTTAATGCCAAACAAAGTGAAATAAAAGTCTACTTAAACAAGATTTGTAAAACTCTAAGGATGCTTAGGAGATGAGATTTGCTCTGCAGGTTCAGACATGTTTAAAAAGGCTCTACAAAATAAAGTTTGTTTGTAGAAACTGTACACACTTTAAAACCTGTTTTTGATACATGCCCAATGACATGAAATAGGAATAGCTACACAAATTTGCATATCAATTCTGGTATAGCACTGTCTTAAAAAAAACTATGCAGTATATGTTGAATTGTCTTTGCAATCGTAACTTTTTTTGGCCTTGTAATTGTAATTTTTAAAATATTTCCTTAATGTTTGGAAAGAAGTGTAGATTTTACTTTCCCATTTCAAAGCAATGCTTTTTTTGTTTAAAAGACTGCACTAGAACACATAATGGTGTTTTGTACAAAGAAATTTATTTTAAATGTTTGAATTTGAATTTTTATGAGTATTTTCTTATGTATAATCACTATTTGCTGCATTTGGATTACAGAACATACATTGATATTTGTATTAAGGGGCCATAATGCAATGTATTTTTTAATTAAAAAAAACTTCCATCAAAAGAATTATAGAAAAAAAGACAATTACTTGGTTTGATAAATTTTTCAGATGCAAGCATTACAAAATCTAAGACACAACTGCAATCCAATTGGAAACCTTCATCTTGATAAAAAGGATAAAATTTCCAACTGTGGTAGCAATCCATAGTATACTCTGGAGATATAAGAAAAGAACGTTGTCCTGATATTTCTTTAATAGAAGATAGATAAGTAGTGAGATGTACAACATGCATATATTCTTCAATGAGATCTATAAAAAAAAACCCAGCAAATTTTAGAATATAAATTATCTAAAGCATTTAATAAAATGAAAAACTATAAATTCAAGAACCTATAACAAATCTAGTAATAAACAAAATAAAATCTAACTCTTGAAAAGAAATTTTATATACAGAGAAGTCATAAATTTTCAAAAGGCAAAATAATAATTGCAAAATTTTAATTTTATATAGCTCATAAATATTAAATGATTTATTAATATTTAATTAAGTCAGCACATATTTTGAATAGATTGTTTTAAGTAAACCTTAAGTAAGTTTTAAGTTGCCTACAAAAATTGGCTTATTAATTTATAGGAAGCACATTTCTTATCACAAATCAAAAGTGCATTCTTATCAGTAAATAAAAAATTTTATAAGGAAAAGCTAAAATTGATAGCTTGAATAAATAAGATGTATTATAATTCAACCACCAAGTGTTTGAATAGATAATAATAAAATAAAAATAAAAAACAGTTTTAAAGGAAACGGAAGCAACAGTTACTTGTTAAGGAAGCTTGTGAGACATATGTGGCATAAAAAACATTTTCAAAGAAAAAAAATTAGTAGTAATAGCAGTAATTTTTCCCCCATCTGATATTATGTAATATAAAAATTTGAATTGATTCTATTCTTCTATTTAAAAACATATGCAAAACAAATAAAAAAATTGCTACTTCACTTAGAAAAAATTTCAAAATAGGTATTATTGAAAAATATTCTAACAAACTAAATTAAATCTTAAAAAGCCATTGAAATGTTAAACTTACTCAGCTAAAAAGCTTTATTACTTATAATCAATGAAAACAAAACATTTGTAAGGAAATTACCTTCTTTGCAATATGTTACAGCTACACTACTTAAATGGAATAGTGTATCAACCATAATTTTAAAACTGAAATCTTTTATGCTGCTAAAATTATGATAGAAATGTTGGACAACTTGCATAAGTATATCTGCAATATTACCAGTCAGAAAAGAATCTGTCAGTTCTCTAGAATAAAAATAAAATTTAAATGGTTAATTACATGGATTATAAAAAGGCAAAAAGAAAATGAAATACATTTGCTTAACACTTCAAATTTATTCACAAATCTCTATTATGACAGTACAATCATCTTGAATTTTGGTTTTAAAATATATATTAAATATTAAATAAATTAATAAAGTCAAAATTTATATAATAAATACAAAATGTCATACAATTTTATTTTAGAACAAAGATTTTCATTAATATATTGATATAATATATGTACAAACTAAATTCACTTTTACATTTCTTTAAGGTTTTTGTCTAGAATCTTTTATAAGATTTAAAGACATAAAAAGAAGTTATATTAATTTTCTGTTAATTTAAAAATTATTAAAGAATTATACATGTGTTGCAATGAGCAATATGCAGTATGCTGATGTGTATATTTCATCAATGTAACACAGATGTATTCCACTTATTATTAACAGCAAAAACATTATTTGAGAACATTTCAAAATAATGCAAAATCAGTTATATAAACGTGTTAAAAAATTGAAAAATTAATAGTTTCAATATTTAAATATTTGTATTTTTTGTAACTTTCAAACCCTCAATTGTAAAGTAAAATTAAATTTTAATGACATTTAAAAAAAATTTGTCAATAAATAGGAAATTATTATTTATTTTCTGAAAAATAAATTAAATTATTGTATAAAATAACAAATATATGAATATTTAAATATTGTTTTTTAAAAGTACTACTTTATTAAAATCAATAAAATTTATAAAAACTTATTTTGTAGATTTAATTTGAATAAAAAACATGTTATTCATTAAATAAATAATCAATGTTTTAACCTAAGAAAATAATTTTCAATTTAAAACACTTATTTTAAATTTTAAATGTCTGAACTCATACAATAGAAAATTCGCATTTTCATTTTAAATATGGAATCATTATACATGAAACTAAAAATTCACAAATTTATTTATCAGATGGATATAAAATCATATGACAAACATATTTTAAAAATAAATAGGTATACGTACTTGCAGAATTTAAGAACCAAATCATATTTTTGTTCTTGAAGGCAAGTGGTAATTAAGAAAGCCATAACTTTCTCTCTTTCAAATAAAAGAATATCACTTAGCCTGAAATAAATATTACAAAAGTATATTTTTACATTATAAACGGGAAAACATGAACAACACAAATTTTTATTATACATAAAGGATAATTAACATAATTAAGAAAAAAATTATACCCACATGCTTTCAATTAATATAATTAAATATTTGTATGTTATAAAGAACATATCCTACAGAAATAATATAAAGGACATAAATATTCTGTGTAAATGCTCATGGCAAACAGTCAACATTCAAAATAATTCATCGGTAAAATTGCATTTCTAACTAATTTTATAAGACACATTCATTTACTTAATTTATGTAACAATCCATAATACATTTTGACATTGAAAAGAATTTGATATCAAAAATCAAAAATCTTGCAAAATTACCAGCAAATCAATTGTAGAGTTCTTGTGCAAATAATTTTTCAAGAAGTATTTTTTCATAAATTTATAAAAAAAATTATAGATTTAAAAACAAAGAAACTGTGTCATAGCTCGATTAAATATGATTGCCAATGATTTGCCTTTAGTTTTACAAAAAAGATAAGAATTTAAACAGTTACACAAAATTTAAAAATAATATTATTAAAATTTTAAATACATAATAAATAACAAATATTTCTGAATTTTAAAATATGAATATGATATGTAGTTCAAAATAAAACTTTTGGACTGAGTATCAGTATTTATTATCTGAACTGAGTATACTATTTTTCAGTATTTTGACTTAATTTTCATACATATATATCTTCCTCCAAATTCAGATTTTTCAATTGCATATGAACACTACTACATAATATCCTTATTCTGCATTGAGTCATTTTTAGCTTCATACCAATAGATAAAAGCAAATACTATTGTGCCCAAAAAAAGTAAGATCAATTTTCCAATATTTTTTTTTTAGACCAAAAGTAAGCCTTTCATTTTTTAAAAACTCTTTATTTATTCTTCCAAATTTGTTTCATCGCCTTCAAAATAATCCCCTCCACACACAATGCACTTATGCTAACGTTTTTTACAATCCTCAATGCATGCTAAAAAGTCATTGGCCGGGATAGCCTTCAAAGCGAGCGTCGATTCAAGTTGAATCTCTTCAATCGACTTAAAACGGTGTCCCCGGGGCGGTCTTTAGGGAATAGTCAGAAGTCACGACGCTAAATCAGGTGAATATAGTGATTGTGGAACGATATGGGTTTCATTTTTGGCGAAAATCAATGCAGTGTGAGCTGGCAAATTATCGTGATGCAAAAAGAAGAGCTGTCTTTATATAAATGTGGCCTCTTTTTGAGCATAGCTTCATGCAAACGAAGCATAACACTCAAATAATATTCCTTGTTGACTGTTTGGCCCGGCGGAAGGAATTTATAATGCACCAAATCACGGTAATCGAAGAAAACAGTCAACATGACCTTGATTTTTGAGCGACTTTGGCGTGCTCTTTTCGGTCTTGCTTCACCTTTAGTCACGATATTCGCTCGATTGATCGGTTGTTTCCGGTCTCCTAAATCCAAGTCTCATGTCCAGTTATGATGCATTTCAACTTGTCCTGATCGTCACAAAGCATTACTTCACACACTTCAATATGACGATGTATTTCCAAAAAATTCAGTGTTTTCGGTATCTATCGAGATTTGATGTGTTTGAGGCCCAAAGCATCTTTTAAAATGGAATTGATCGATCCTTTTGAAATTTCAACATCATCAGCAAGTCTGTAATTGTAAATTGGCGGTTTGCAAGCACCAAATCTTTAATTTTTTGGATGTGAGCTTCATCGGTTGAGGTTGATGGTCGACCAGAGCGCTTTTGGTCTTCAACGCGTTCTCTGCCTTCTGTTTATACCACTTGTAAGCATTTCTTTCCGATATAGTTTGCTCACCGAATGCCTTCTGCAGCATTCTATATGTTTAAGCACATGAATATTCATTCCGCAAACAAAATTTAATGCAAGTTCTTTGCTTAATTAATTCAGACATTTCAAAAATCGCCAAAATCACTTTTAGGATCTCACAAAGCCAATCAAGTAAGCCAAGCGTAACTCAAACACTAATGAATATTTTGACATAAAATTTCACACAGATGTCAAGGACAGTGCCAACAACCTAAAAAAGAAAAAAAAATTGGAATTCCATATGCCCAGGAAATTTAAATTGAAAACTGGTTTTACTTTTTTGGGCAGAGTAGTATTGTGTTTCTACCATGCTATGAAAATAAAAATAAAGTTGATACTTTTATTAAATTATTAAATAAATGTGCATTTTAGAGAAAATTTCATTGCCTGTTTATAGATAATAAATTGAAATAGTTCTATATCATTCCAATAACTTCTCATGTTATAAATGGAAGAACTGGTAATTAAATTTTATAATTGAAAAGTTGTCAACAATTTAAAATATTTCTTTTTTTTTATTTCATCTATGATGAAAGCAAAATGTATTAAGTTTACTTGATAAGAAAATTTGTCTCTTTGTCATAGCATTAACATATAGTTTATAAATTAAAAAAGAAAACTAGAATTAAATATAAGAAACATACAAATTACAATCTATACCAATTTAAATTATTTATGTCATAATATAAATAATATATTCAATGTAATCTCAAATGTGCTTAAAAAAGATTAGCCACATATTACTTTTATTATATTCATTTTTAACAGAATGTCCATTTACCTGTATAACCTGGTAAGGCCAGAAGATATTGTTTTATGTTTTCTGACAGCATCAAAATCATTAACCTAAATTGAAACATTTAGAGTATTTTAAAACAGGTCAATTAGAAATTATTTTGTATTAGATGTATAAGAAATGTAACATACAAGAAAGATTATGATGAAAAAAGTATTCAAAGAATAATATAAGATTACGGGGAATATATCATTTAAGATTTACATGGAATTGTAAAAAAATAATAATAATAATAAATAAAAATCTTTTCATGAGATATATGTAACCTCCCCCAAAGATATGAATTGCATTTATAAATGAATCTGGTTTTAAATGTAAAAAGGAACCAACTATAAAAATTCTAACATGCTGAATTCATAAGAATGCCATTAGAAAAAACCTAAAATAAAATATAAATAAAGATATTTAATTAGCTCATTATAATCAAAACCTAAAATTTGAAATAAATTGGGATACTTCTAGTCTGTAAAAGCATTAAAATTTTTAACAAGAAATTAATATCGCAATTATAATAAAATAAGCTTATTAAAATCAATGGTAACAATTAACATATAAAAATATATTGATACCTTTTGGGGTAATGTATTTTTAGTTACAAAATTATAAATAGCAGATTCAAGTATTTCTTGGCAATGTGACTTAGATGATATTTCAGAAAATGTCATAAATATACCAAATTCTTCCTAAAAATAAATAAAGGTATCTTCACAAAAAGAAAATTCACATCAATATAATTATTAACAAACAATATAGCTTTAAATAATGAAGTATAGGTAAATATACATCAATGAAATATTATAAATTATATAATATTAAAATTAATTTATGTTTAAAAAGCAATGACTGATTAAAAAAGTAGAATACTTTCAAAATTAGATTGATATGATTTTAAACAAAGAATATTTGAAATATGTCTTTTTTAATTTCAGAAACATAAAATGGCTAAACAGGAATTAATCATAAGTTATCTTATGTATTTTGTAATAAGAAATGCATGTTTGGCCATATAATTAAAAAAAAAAAAAGATATAAAATATTTATGATTACAGCATTAAAATTGTTTCTTTCAATAAAATGATTACAGCATTAAAATGATTTTACACCGTTTTAGTTTCTATTTAAAATGAAAAACTGAATGTTTTGCAAGAATTTATAAAAAAATTCCTTCTTATCAATTTTATTTAATGAAATTACTATTATGGCTGTTATAAAAGTGATTTGTACATTTCTTGCTGTTGGTCATTTTGTTTAAATTTGCAAAAAAAAAAACTTTGCTTTTACTTATTTACTATTAAAACTATTATATTTAGCTTGTTCATTATTTTTTACAATAAAAATGCTCTTTACTTTGCCATCAGTAATTTCATTTATCTGGCTTCTATTATTATTTCAGATTATTACTCTACTTCACAATCCACGATAGGCATATGTATTGCCATAAAAATTAAATTGAAAACTTAACTGTTTATTAATTTTAATTGATATTTTTAAAATTCATATTCTAAACTTTAATTTATGGTGAAAAATTGTTTTCTTCAATAAAAATAAGCATTATTAAGCAGAAGACTAAAACTTGTAATAGATTTAGAAAAGCTGGCAAAATTTCCAAAAACTTGATGTCAAAATACAGTGAACCCTATAAAAGGCTTTTACAGCTGTTGTTAGAACCAGTTCAAATTTTTTTTTTAATGAACTTACCATATCTGTTAATTTTTTTTTTCATACTTTCATTCAGTTTTTAACATTTGCATTTGATGTTTCAGGTAGACTTTTATAAAATTTTGTTGTCAGTAAAATGTGCATTTACTAAGAGAAAAGTTAATTAAAAAAACATTTAAGAACCCTAAACATAATACACACAAACTGCAAGTAAAAAAAAAAAAGAACTCTTCTAAAATTAAGACACAGCACAGGAAATTATAGACAATACATAAATTTTCATGAATCTTATTATAATAATTAAAGGAATATTAACAGTTTAAAAATATATACTTCTTACTTGCAATTTTGTTAAACTTTTGAATAGTATAAGAAATTCATTTTCAGGAAATGATTTCTTAGTTTTCTTTAAAAACTCAATCAGGTATATTCCAAAATACAACATATTTTTTATTATTTCCTTTTGATTCTGAAAAATATTAATATGAATTATTTTGTAAATTTTGACATTAAGACATTTTATCAATATTATTAAATTAAACGACTTCAGAAGAAATAATCAAATAACAGTACTTGGTCAAATGTTTGGGATAAGTATATATAATAAACATGAAATTATTTTTAATTGCAGTTAAAATATTTATTTTTATTCATATTTATTATACATTTTAAAATGATATTTATTAAATATATATTTAGGAATGTGTGTTAACAATAACAAGTTTTCGTTTTCAATTAATATTTTAATAATTCATTCAAAAAAAATTAAAACTATTTTAATATATAGTAAAAAATATTATAAAACTATTTTTTGACATGTACCAGAGAAGGCATCCAGAAGCTTATTTGAATTTGAGACAGCATATTTTATTAATTTAATCAGAAAACAGATGAATTTTATATCATAATATGTAGAATTTCTTTTTAGAAAATTTATTTAAAAGCAAAGCAATCAAGTAAAAAAAATAATTTAACTTTAAAAAACCCTTTTCTTATAAAAGTATTAGACAAATAAATCTCAAAATACCTGTACTAAAAATTCATCCTCAAGAAACATTTTAATGTATCTCAATAACTTTTTAGCACAAGTTGTTGCTATATCTTGAGGAATAGTTGGGTAAAAGTCCATTACTTGATCAATCTGAAAACAATACAAACAATATTGATATTTTTATGTGTTCTATAATGATACATAATGATATTTTTTATGTGTAAATTATCATTATACAATATTATAATCGTATCTTAGAAAGAAAAAGAAAAAAAAAAAAAACTGCACAGTAAATTTTTCAATTAGCATAATTATAAGTCATTTGCAGGTTTCTATATAACTGAGTGGTATTAGGAAAAACCAAATAAAAAAATTATTTTTTAATATTGTTTTTTCCTTTATTTTCAAATGATTGCCATTAGAAATAAAACATTAAAAATTTAAATATAATATTAAATATTAAAATAAATTACTTTCAAATACTTGTTAGATACACTTTTTAAGTAATATATGAAAGAAAAAGATCAGAAATTTTTAAGAAGCTGAAAGTATTATTGAAAATTATATTACAAAATCTTACCTTATTGTGAGTGAGACCAAATTGGATATATTTGAAATAAATATCCTTTTCAACTATATGATCAGAAATTGATATGAGCACTTTCTTTACATCCTCCAGGACACTTTCTCTATTTTGTTTTAAAATATAGTTAACCAGTCTCTAAAATAATAAATCCATTATTTAATTTTACAAAGCATTTATTTTTATATGGAAAATTAAATTAAAATAAACAGGAATACAACATAAGGTCTTTTAAATGCCTGGTGTGTTTTACTGCAAAGAAGAGGAGAAAAAAAATTATTCATCTTGAAAAATTGGGGAAACAATCTAAATTTTTTTAAAATTGCATAAAGCTAGAACAAAGAGTAAAAATTAAACATAAAAACCCCATTAAAAAAATCCAGAAATTTATTGTACAACCAAAAGTCAGAAAGAGTTCATATAAAAGCTTAAGATTAGCTTCATTAAACTTGTATCATTTTATTCCTTGGAAAAAATATAATTTTAGATTTAAAATTATATCATAATAGTCTGCACTTTTAAAGGAATGATTCCAAGTCACTTTTATCATTAGAAGAGATGGTCTCTGCAATAGATATTTTGGAAGAGGTGATAATGGCCTTTCACTAATGCATTCTTGTTTTGTGTAATCCTTTCTTTTCTGACAATTTAACCAGTAATTTGTACCAATGAATCCATTATTTTTTTTTATGTAGTTACAATATTCAGATATACAGTTCTGCAGCTCGATTATTAAAGGCTTATTCAAAACTGGGGTCATCAACAAAAGCATGAATTTTTTAATTGATTGCAGAGTTGTAGAGCTTCTTGAATTAATTTTTCAATGAGGAAGACTGGTTTTAGTTATGCATCATTATCACATTCTGAACCTGCCATGATATCTAAAGTTAGCTCAATAATATTGTCACTAATGACATCCATAAGCAATTCATCTAAATCATCATGGCTCAAGTTATCTGCCAATTCCAAGTCCAATTTTTATTTATATTGAATCATCTTGAATCATATTGTTTGTAATAATCAATACATATTTAAAGCTGTTCTTATTTCTTGGAAGCATTTGTAATGTGGATTCAACAATCAAAAATAAAAATGTTTATATAAATCTTTTACTGCTAAGAATTCATATTCTAATTTATTCAAGATGAATTGCAAAATCAGTTTAATCTATTTTATTTTTTTTTATGTTTCAATTACACTTTGATATAATGTTTGAAAAAGACTTGTTATACTGGTTAAAAAGAAAAATTTGTGTGTGAGATACAAGCCACACAACTTCATACTTCAACCATGCAACTTCACTCACTAACATACTTACAGTAGATTTCTTTCTATATTGTACATTTTTAATATAGCCTCAACGGGAAAAATATGAAGATTAGATGCAATTTATTTTAATGAAAAAAATATTTTTTCCAAATTTAATAGTTCTTATATTGCAAATGTAGCAGATGTGTACATAAACAATGTTTCACTCTGATTTTTAAATTTCCTTCCTTTTCATTTTCCAAAGAAAAAATTGGGAACTTTTCATTAAACTTCATTTATTCAGAAAAATTTAATTCAGCTGCATAAAACGTTTAAATAAAATAATACTTACATCAATTAACTTTTTATCATGATTGATGGAGAAATATTTCAAGTCGTATTTTAATAATACTTCCTTCAAGCCAGCTAATTTCACTTGCATTTGAAAATCCTCCCTTCTTAAAATCAGAAAATATATTTCATAACAAATTTCTTAAAAGAAATTATAAATATACACTACAGAAAACTTTATTATCATAGCTGCCAACTTCAATTTTAGAAAGATTTAGCAAAAAAGTTCTAAAGAAATAATTAAAAATGCAGAAAATTTTATGCCATACAAATTGAGAATTAAACAGGTAAAACTAATTGATAAAATACTAATAGCTTAACTATTTTATCTTAAAACGTTTTACTTTATTTAATTAAAGATTCTTAACATACTGACAATATAAAACCCAACTTTAACTTTACACATCTTAATGGTATGCAACACACAATAAAGTTACAAATCTTTATTAAATTTTTAAAAACTTAGAATGCAATCAAATTTATTTTTCTTTTATAAATACATTTAAGTTACACAATTTTTATTTACACTTATTTTCATGTATGAAGAATAATTTTTTAAAACTTTATTAAAAAATATAATTTAAAAAATTATATTAGTTCTATTAACTCTTCTACGAAATCAACAATATTTGATTTCTTTGCCATGATAAGACAAAATACAGAAAGCTTTGGCAAAATATTGAAGATTTGGCAACTCTGTATTATGGTTAATAAATCAACATACTTTTCACAATTATATTCCATTCCTTTTTCAACTAATTTATGTATTTTCTTTGACCAGGGTACAGAAGCTTGAGAAGCAATCAGCAAAGCAGCATTTTCCCATCTATGATGAGATAGAATAGATTCAATAACAGCAATAAGTCTCTCCTCCCACATTTCATTATCCCAAGACCACCAAGTGAAGCCAGATGACTTAAATGTGTGCTAAAAAAAATGAAAAAGAAAACGTAGTTGAGAATATGCTACAAAATACTACATCCTTACTCTTTCTTTTTAAACTAATAAAAAAAATAATAATTCAGTTATTTTTAGTTAATATTTTTATGTTTTGTCCCCAATTGTTTAAGTTAACACATTCAATTATTTTTTTAATTCATTAATTTAACTTTTAATAAATTTTAAATTTATTTTACAATTATTCTAAAAGCTATGTTATACTACATTGTGCAATATTTATTCTTTTGTTTTATTAGTTTGAAATTTATAACAAAAATGAAAATTTTTAACCTGTTTTAAATTTAAAAAAAGGCTGGCGCAAAAGTATCGAAACAGCTTCTTCTAAGAAACTGCTTCTTCGATACTTTTGCACCAGATTTTTTTTTTTTTAATTTCAAATCAAACTTTGTGTTTCAATAAAGCTTATAACACCCCAAATAAGACACGGTATGGCAGAAGAAACCATATTA
The DNA here is from genome assembly GCA_021605075.1 of Caerostris darwini. NCBI lineage: Eukaryota > Metazoa > Arthropoda > Arachnida > Araneae > Araneidae > Caerostris > Caerostris darwini. The sequence goes on from BPLQ01012772.1 coordinate 100,712, forward strand.
TAAAGAAAAACATTTGTTTTTCCTAATATTAATTTATATTATATCAATTATTTTTCAGTTAAATCAATTGTGGGAATGTGAAAAATATGTCTCAGGATTGGATTTCTAATATTGAAAACAAATTAAGATATAGAGTATTATGACATTTAATTAAATCAATTTTTTTATATAATAATCACTTATAACTACTTAACTATGAAGTAGAAAAGAATTAGAAGAATTTTAGTCTCGAAGAGATAAAAAAATGTTTAATTTACAAACTTTGACCTAATAAAAAAATGCTTCCCCTCCCCTTAAGTCCCGAATATGTAATCATATTTAAGAGACATAATTCTAAGAAAAAGTTTGTGATAAATTGTAAATTATACATAGAGTCAGTCAATTATAATGAAGTTAATTTGACTTTTTTTTAAATTTAAAAATGGCAATATGATTTGATATATAGATAGTGAAAATATCTATAAAACATTTAACTTTCCATACTAGACATCTAACAATTTATATGTTATAAAAATAATATGTTAATATTTTCCTAAAGCTTAATAATAAATATGGTAAACACTACATAACAAACAAAAACAAAATAAGTTTTTACCTCAATATATTTTTCTAAACAAAAATCCAGTTCTAACTCATTTTCCAACGCAAATGGTCTAGCAAAATTTTCTATAATATTTGGTATAAGGGATATATCAACACGATCCAAAGCCGCAAATATAACATTCATTTTAGAACTCTAAAAGATAAATGAATCTTTTTCAATATATATTTTTAAAAAAAAGGAATTTTTTCAATAAAATGCAAATAATCTAAAACAAAAAATATATTTAAAATTTACAATTGTGGAGGGTTCCCCCCCTTTTCTAGTAATAAAATGATTTCAAGATCAAATGATTTCAAATGATCAATCAAGATTTAAAACATAAATACACAGTCAAGTCATATTAATGTGACCACCTGTCAAAGGCCAGAATATACACTCCTGTATATTCTGGCTTTAAGTGGAGTGTGGAATGTGGCATTAAGAGGAATTCTTTATATACAATCCACTGCAATGTGCTGCCACCTGCCTTTTGTGTTTGGTTATTTCACATTGATGTTGAAAGTAGGTGGTGGTCACATTAATGTGACTGGACTGTGCAAATACTTTAATTAGTAACATGGATATACATTTCAGTTATAAAAGTAACATAATACCTTAAAATCATATAAATACAATTTGCAGTTGAATTCAGACTTCAAACTTATAAGCCACAATAAATTTCTGGATAATTCTGCCAAACTACCAACTGAAAAATCAGCACAAGCACTTTTTTTCTGAAAAGTTTCAATAAAAATTAGAGAATTAGAAAACAAATTAAAGAATTATATAATAAATCTAGACAAAAAAACATTTAATTAATAATTCCATGTAAAAGTCAAAATGGCATTATAACACATTTAAATATAAAATTAGAATTGTTATATAAACGATAGATTATTTTAGTACTAAAACAATAGAACTGTTTTTTACTTATTTGTAACATTTTTTTACCATACTAATTGAAGACTTCTGAACCTACAATTGTAATAGATAGCAAAAATTATCTTTCCTCTATTAGATTTTAAATGAATTATATTCACTTTCCCCACCTTCTTCGGTAAACAAACATTAAAAAAAGGAATAATTCAAGTTTAAAATATTTGATACGAAAATGCAAATGTTTTATCTTTAATTGATACATGCATTATACTGTAAAATCACTGATAATAACAACTATATTCATACTATTAATTGCCTTATGCTTTTTCAATTTTAATTGATGCATTTAAAAATATCTTTTAAATAAAAGTACAGTTCGCAGTGGCATAACTACATATGATTAAATACTTACATAAATTGCAGCAAATGAAAAACTTGCAGAAAAACTTGCTTCACCCCTTTTTACTTTTTCATTCAAATCTTTTATAACTTTTAGAAAACCAGCAACCAATGCACTCCCATTTTCAGGCCAAAAATCCTGTTTAAAAAAAGCAATAAAAATTTTAATAAATATGCATAATTTCTTTATAATATGCATAATTTTCTTTTTTTTTTATATATGCTTAATTTCTTTTTAATGCAGTCTAAGACAAATATAAAACAATTAAAGTTAAATAAAACATAATATATCATAATTATCCGAGATCTAATGAGTAGAATTAATTTGGTAATTAATTTATAAAACAATTAAAGTTAAATAAAACATAATATATCATAATTATCCGAGATCTAATGAGTAGAATTAATTTATTTCAAATAATAAAATTTGTTTATATTTATGAAATCAATTATTATAGTGGATTTTTAATTATTACTACAATACAAAGAAAAAAGTCTACCTTATTGAAGAACAAAAACCTTGCAAGTAAAGGAATTGTCTACAAAATAGTTTCACAAGTATGAATAATGCTTATGCCTCGACTATTTTTCATGTCCTATCCATGATTCCTATCATTTTATGATGATCCATCCCATAATTTTATGCCCTATCCATGATCCACAGCTCATTAATTTCATTGGTTACTATTCTAATCTTTTCCAAATTTTGATCAACTATAAGGAATGGAGAAGAGTGTGAATGCTTTATATCTTGGCTGCTTTCTTGTATGTGACATTGTCTAACAATATTAAATATTGCTGCGAAGTGCACTTTTTAATTTTAGTACATCTAAAATAGATAAACGTCAATCTAAAATAGATAAGTACGTCAGCAATATGATAGAATTTAAATTACTTCCAATTGAAGAATCAATTGTAGTATTTTAAAAAGGTGAAAAAAGTAACAGGTACCAAAAGTCAAGCAGGAAAAAAATATAAGTTATCAATATGAACAAATTTAGAAAACGAATGCAACACTATCTCTAAGAGAATATTCTTTGAAAATATGCAATAATGTAAACATTAAAAACTCATTTTATAAAGTACCTGCAAAATTGACAAAAACTTCATAAAAAATAATTTTTTATTCTTATACTAAAATGATGTAAACTTAAAAAATGAAGTGAGATATTTATGAGAGTTGTATATGTAGGAAGGAGACCCTGAATGAAGTAATTAGAAATTATTAAAGTTTAAAGAAAAACAAAATATAGGATTTTGTCACTGTTCCGAATTTGCTGATGAATATAAAAATTATAAATTATTGAAAAAATATTTATGCTATTCAACATCTGATAATTTAGAATTTTCAGTTATTTTACTTACATTTTTTTATGTGTGCATTTATATATTTATTACTTAGATATGCACTTTCTTCTGAAATGAAACTTTTTATTTTATATTTACATGCTTGCATTCTGATGAAATATATAAAAGGTACTTAATATTTTACTCAGATTTTCATTTTCTATGTTGCTGCTTTTAAGATTTATATCATTTTTAATATACAATATTTTATATGTTTAAATTATCTTTTTATAGCATTCAGATAGAGCATATGTACTTAAAATATAAAAACTATAATGTAGTAAGCTATCATGAATACCAAAATTTAAATCATGGGAACTGAAACTCTTAACTGTACATGGCTTTTTTTTTTCAACAATAAAAAATAATGCACACGAATAGATGCAAAGCATTTACAGATAATACTGAAGGGAAAAAAGTCATGAAAATAATTTATGTATTATCTATCAATCTTGCCTTTCTAAACTCTAAATAATACTTATAACAAAATTTTAGATATAATGGCATAGATGAATATGCATACAGCTATAAAAATTAAAATCAAATTCAAGTATTAACACTAAGTAGATTTACAGACTTTTTCCGATATTTCCATCACGTAAACATGTTGTGTCAGCCAGTCTGCTACCATATCCTAAAATAAACCAAATAATTCGATATAAAGTTAGTCTTGGATTTCATAATATTTTTTGTCATTGTAAAACATACAAAAATCCAAATAATAAATAAATAGACTATAATAAGATTTACCATATAAATATTTTAAATAACTTGTTAATAAGTTTTTATACAAAATAACCTAACCCCTCATCCTTTTTCATTTCCTGCAGGAATATTATCAAATGCAATCCTTATCCTAGTAGGAGCTTTAAAACTAGTCAATAGGTGAAATAGAAATGCCTGTTTGGGTGTTTTGATTGTACTGTCATGCCAAACTGTTGTTTTAGTATGGCATGTCTCATCTGCATAATAAATTGACCTACCCTCAAAATGTTAATATCTAATTTACCTTAAATACTGAGGTAGCTACATTTGAATATTTTCCCATTCTATTAGTACTGAGGATCTATTTCATGTTAGAAAAAGAAAACATAAGTCCTTCATTAATCTTAGTTATGATCTTAGGTACTTCATTCTTATTCAAAACTTGCATTGCTTCGGCAGGTATTGGGATTTCATTTCGTTTACAAAAAATGTAAACTTTCTTCATATAACTGAAACATAAAGTCATACTTATTTATTTAATCTTGTTTCTTTTCCAATTTTTAAGGGTCTCTTTTCATTCTGGGAATTGCTATTGTGCTTTTTACATTTAACTGGTTCTGTATATGCATTATACAGGAAATAGAAACACCAGTTAGTTTTGAAACAATACTGAACAGTTCGGTGTGGAACTTTTTAGAGTGTTCTTTTAATTTTTGGAAAACAATCAATACCATCACTGCAAAAGTTTTCCTTTTTAAACAATAAAAAGAAATAAGAAATAAATTGAAATTGATTGATTGATTTGGCATATTCAAAGTCTAAAAATCAATAAATCTAAAGGAATTAGAAAATTATGAAAAATCTGGATTAATTAATGAACAAATTATTTTGATAAATTAGAAAGCATTAAATTTTTAAGATAAATAAGTAACTACAATCTATTAAGTCTTACTTCAGTTATGTAGCATCATATTTAAATCTCAAAGCTAGTTTTTCCTCAAGTTGCAGGACAACGTCTCCAAAGAGGGTCACAAACATATTATGCAACATACATTTTTTAGTTTCATTATTACAACATATTTTCACTCAAAATTCGATCCATCTATAATTTTTTTTATCAGTGAACCTTATTGTTTCTGTTTGGTGTACATATTAATTAATTTCAAGTATATTTAAACTGAATGCATTAATTTTTAATAAAACGCCTATTTATATTAAGATAACTTTAAAATAAAAACTAAATAAACTGTCAAAATTGGAACTAATTTTTTTTTAAATAAATTGATAGGAAGAAAAGGAAAAAATATTTTCTCATATCAAGGGAAATTTTCAAAATTGTTAAAAGTTTAAAACTACTGTCCTAAGCAACAAATTTCAACTATTCACAAAATCATCTTTGAATCTTGAAAAAATTTTTAATCTTAAAACAATACAAAACATCCTTAAAACCTTACAGTTTATAAATTTAAGCAAATGCATAATAAATGGAAAATATCATAAAAAAATTCCAAGAAAATCATGATTTTCTCATGAAGTAAATTGGAGAAAATCTCAATGTTGTTGTTTTTTTTATTTTATTCTTATTATTCACAATCAAAGAAAATTGTTATGCTATTTATAATCTGAATAAGAATGTATATAAATGTGTAACTGCCATAATCAAACACGGTTTGGTTTGTTGTTCTATGGTCATTTTTTATACATTTTGGTTAAGACAAAAGTGAATTTTTAAAAGTGATTCTTAAATTCTAAGTTTAAAAGGGATTTCGAACTACTAACAAACATCCATGCCACCACCAGGATTCAAACATGAAGTCTGTGGTACCAAAGGCTAAAGCACTTGGCCATCAGGCTTCTAATCTTAAATGAAGCATTTATGAAAAAATTTACTTATTTTATCTATGTTTTAAGAATATTTATATAAACAAATTATAGTAAGATAAAACCATTAAACTTACAATTGAGTTGAAATTGTTCAAGAATATAAGAGGTAAAAAATCATCGCATAAAAATGAAATCAGATGCTGAGAAGGCAGCAAATCTGGTAAAGCTTGTAATATTTGTTTGATACTATCTTCATTTAAGGACAATAACAGTTCATCCTATAAAAATATTATTATATTTAAAAAAACATAAATATAATTATTTAATACATTTTTATTTCGCTTTTTAAAAAAGTTTTGATAAAAAAACAGTTATAAGATAAACAGTCATAAATAATAACATGCAAATACAATGTATGCTAACAAATTAGAAAACATAATATGTGCAATAATTATAAAATTATTCTTATATTCATATTTTGACAATTGATTAAAGATCAGGAAAACATTTTTTTATTCATTAAGAAAAACTTTTTATGCATAACTTGCACATTAATTCTTCGAATAGTTACTATATATATATATATATATATATATATATATATATATCAATGTAAATATTTTAAAAGTAATGTATAATAAGTGTACAAGAGGAAAAGACACATATTTCAGCAAATTTGTGACAATTTAATTAATTAGTTTTGAAAAACTTAATATTTTACAAATTCTAAATTTGGTATTTTTGCATAATGCAATGATATCAAAAAATTTTAACTAATGCTTTTTTATTTTCATTTTCTAGTTAAGAACATAAAGAAATGTTTTTCATAACCAAAATGAATCATCATGATAGACAATAAAATTTGCATTTCAGTTTATAATTTTTAATAAATGTCTGATCTAATATTTCTTGAATGCACAGTAATATATTGTACTTTTATTCCTTGAACTATAATTTCTTGAAAATATTTATAAATTTCTGCAAAATATATATATTTTTAAGAAATCTTTCAAAATCTGTCAAATT
>BPLQ01012776.1:0-208440 GCA_021605075.1 Caerostris darwini
ATTTAACATTAAAGATGTTCAAGTTTCAAGGTTAAAATTATAGTTTTAATATTAATTAATTTTAAACTGCTCTCTTTCACCCTACACCTACTTATTGTCTATAAATTAAATGAAATAAAAATGTATTTTTCCCAACTTCGGCTGGGTTTTTAATAATGTTTCACCAAAGGACTGATGGCGCCATCTGCCGGCGAACCAGTCAAACATCAACTGATGATTGTACTTTGTATGTTTTTATTATATTTTGCTACTATTATTTACTTTATCCTATCATATTCTTAGCTTTTAAAAATTTTTATTTTTAACTTTAATCTTGAATCTTTTTTTTGGGGGGGGCATCGTCAACGGACTCCTAATTGTACCTATAGCTTTAGCTTTTTCGATCTCTTGTTTTAATTGTTCTCAAGCAAGAGATGTTTTTCCCAAATTTTAAATTGTTCTATTTTTATTTATTAATATTCTATAATTTAAGCAAAAACATTTTATGCAAATTTTGTAACTAAATTAAGATGTGGAGGTATTGTGCTTCTTAAAACCACCTTGGAACTCCGTAACAGGTACGCCCGTTGCCCATTGCCCTCATAAGGTGCAGAAGAAAAATATTTACTCTAAAGTTCAGTTAAGAAATGTTTTGGTGTAAAATTACGATAAAAATTTGTAATAATTTTTGTTGTAAGTTTTAAAAAAATGAAACTTGTTATATGAACAAATTATAAAAATCAGAAAGTAGTGAAGTTTTCCATATTCAATGTTTTAGAGTCCTTTTTATCAAATGGGCACTTTTATTTATATTTTTATTTATTTATTTGTGAATCTATCTTAATTTGTTGGATAAGTTTTAAATCTTAAAAATAATTTTAATTTTTTCATTTTTATGTCCTTAATCAAACGTGCACATAATTATACAGTATTCCAAAATGTAGAATATTTCTCTCAAATAATGTATAGTCTTCCTTTTTTTTTATAGTTTGGCTTAAATATTTTTGACTATAATAAAATAAGTAAATTATAGTTATAATAACAACGAAATAAATTTTCCTAAATCTTATTTTCTTAACAATTTGTGAATAAATTATTTTATTCAATTAAAAGCGAATTTAAAATTTATTTTGTAATAGTTAACTATGTAATAAAATACAAATTTTTAAAAAAAATATATAACAATTATTTTTCTTCTATTCAAATACTATAGAAGTAATAAGTTTTCAATGCATGGTTCATGAAATCTTATAATTGTATATATGATATATTTCTTTTAAAACTCCTAGGTAGTAAATTTAAAATATCTGTTTTACTCTTGCTGTATATTATGTATGTAAATGTTTTAATTTATAAATTTATATAAGAATGTAAATGTCTTGCATGGAATATATATTTTTTTAACTATTATATTGTTATTAAAAAAAAATAATAATAATTACACAGCCTCATAAATTTTTAATCGGTAAAAAAAACTGTATTGTATTTAACACATGTATAGATTTTATTATATTTATTAATCGTTAAAAATCCTATATTTGCAGCATAGCTATTAGAGATACTTAAAAGATACATGCTAATATGGATACAGAAATAACTAATTTTTTATTTTTAAATACTATATATATAGAATAATTCGATCAAAAAATCCGCTTCATTTATTCTTGAAAACAATGAACTATTTTTGTAAAATTATCTCAAATATAAAAACAGTTCTCTAGTTCAGAAATAGTACTTCGTAGAAAAAAAAAATTTAATATTAATTTCTTTCTCTTTGTTATTAAACGTTCAATGTGATTTTTTTGTAGATATTTACTTAGATTAGATAGATTGGTGCTCCATTATTAAAATATATTAGTGCTCCATTCATTAGTTAGTTAAATATTAATCCCTAAGAAAAAACAATTCTACTTAAACAAAACATTTATTCAATGTTAAAAATAAGATCTTTATTGCAATCTTTTGAAAATAAGTTGTCAACAAATGAAGTTATAAGGTTAAAACAACGGACTATTTTTATAAAATTAATTCAAATACAAAAAAACAGTTCCATAATTCAGAATTAGTATTTCGTAGAAAAAAAATTTTTTAATATTAATTTCTTTCCATTTGTCGTTAAACATTGAATGTGATTTTTTTTAGATATTTACTTAGATTAGATGAATTAGTGCTCCATTCATTAATTAGTTAATATTAATCTCTAAGAAAAAAATTTAAATTAAACAAAACATTTATTCAATGTAAAAAATAATAGCGTGAGTAAAAATTTGGGTTCTGTTTGGTGCATTAATAAGCATAAAATTTTATTTTGTGTTTTAATAACATTTGACTTTGTATTATATTAAGCCTAAGCAACTCATATAAAAACATGATTTATAAAAAAGACAAATTTGGAGATAAAACATCAATTCGTTGTAAAATGTACTCTGTATAACTGTATTAAACTTTTCGACTCAATGTTGCATATGTAATCACATTTTATTTGTAATTTAAAATGACATCTGAATCATTATTGTAATGTTAATATTCATATAACTGTTATGAAAATGTAAGGACAGAATGTAAACATTGAAATTTGTCTTTAATTCAATTATATGATAAGTCATAAAGAATAAACGGCCAGCCCGAAGGCACACGCAACGAGAATTATATGATAAAAGAAACTTCTGAATTTTTTGGCAGGGAAACTTTTTGTGTATAAAAAATAAAACTTTTGCCATGACAGTCATTTAAGTAGAAACCACAATTTTAAATGCAATTTTTTTATGTGTCATGAACTTCTGATTTACTCTATATTTTTACGAATGTTTGTGTTTTCAAGTTTTGAATATTAAAAATATTTTATATAGGCTGCAAGGAAATAACATGGCAAACCATATGCTGTCATATTTCATATTTAATTTGGCAATCTGGATTGCAATCCTGAGTAAGATAGCAAGTTCTTTAATTCATTTTAAGGTCAGTGCTCTCTAGGTTCTTATAGAACAAACCAACCAGTGGTCCAGCATTGTACAAAACAGAGCACATAAAACCCTGCATTGTATGGAATGTGGCATAATCTAAAATAGTAAACTTCATTTAAACATTTTATGTAGTTGGTTTAAGTATTGTTTTTTAATTATAACTGTACAGAAATCCATCAAAAACTAATTAAATTAATATTGATTTCATTTTATTTGTAAACTTATTTGTACTTCCTACTTCCATCTGTAGGAGAAAATGGCTGAAATAAAGGTAGCGAGTTTTTCATTCCAGCTTATGGACTTTCGTGACTTCATCTTCTAAGACTTTCTAAATCAAGATGTTCCGTGATGTTCATATATCTTCTTCATATGAAAAAGGAAATTGTCACCGTCTGTCACGCGAATAAGCTATTTTTCCCCAGACTCTGTGCCCTTGTAACCTTAACTAAGAACTACTATCTTATTATTATTTTATTACGCAACGAATTTGAAAACAACAAAGGAGATAAATGTAACTTTAACTAAGAACTACTATTTAAAAGTAAAGATTCTTTTAAAACAAGAACTACTATTTTAAATTAAAGTTTCGCATTTTTTAACGAATTTGAAAACAAAAAGAAAATACAAAATTGTAACCTTGGAACCTTAACTAAGAACAACTATTTTAAATTAAGGATTCGCATTTTGCAACGAATTTGAAAACAACAAAGAACACACAAAATTGTAACCTTGTAACCTTAACTAAGAACAACTATTTTAAATAAAGGATTCACATTTTCCAATGAATTTGAAAACAACAAAGGAAATACAAAAATGTAACCTTGTAACCTTAACTAAGAAAAACTATTTTAAATTAAGGATTCGCATTTCGCAAACGAATTTGAAAACAACACAGGAAATACAAAATTTATCAGTACCTATTGAATATACTCTCAGTTAGTAGCTGATTCATTTATTATTTTATTCATACAAACGGAAGAAATACAATTCTCTTGGTGGACTTCCTCAAATAAAGGAATGAACAAAACATAGTTCTTAGATTACTTTCTTTAAAACCATCTCAATGGAGTGCCTGATTATGTTTAACATTTAACCATTTATTTTCATTTACTTAAGGTCATTTATACCTAGAATGGCAAATGCATAGTAGATTCAACCTTGCATACGTTGCAATCCTAAAGGTCTGTCACATTGTCCACACATTTTATCATTTTATGGTTTTCAATGGAATATCCCCAGAATGTTATCCGAGAATTCGATCCTATACTGGATCCTCCAGTTTTCAATTTGGTTTCGATTGTCCAGTTGTGATACCATTTCTTCTTGTTTAGAAAAACGAGGTACTATTTATTAGAGAACTCTAATTCCAGTCCTTATAAGGATTCCAATCCTTGTAAGTTATCTTCAGAGAAATATAAAATTTCCTCTTACAATCAAAAATATACTGCAATGAAGACACAATAAACATACAATTATATTTATATGTATATGTATATGTATGTAATATTATCATGAAAGTTTGTATTTTATTTTACTTTTGTATGAAGACAAAAATGACATTGAATTGCTATAATATTTGAGTATTGAAATTGATAAACTCTTGAATGCGCATTGAAAACACTCAACCCTAGTTTAATTTCGTTTTTGAAATCCATCTCTTTTCCACTCTATATAAACAGCTATTATGTCTGTAGTTGTAGAATAATTTTAGATGTAACATTTAGTACTGTATTAATTAATATAAAATAAGCAGATAAAAATGTATTTATGTGCTAACTAATGTCTTCTCTTATTTAATGTACTCTTAACATTTATACCAATCTTTCTCTGCCTCTTTCTCTCTCTTCCTCGCTTTTCAATACATTAATACTAATTAGTATTCCATGTCTCATGTGATTCTGAATGCTCTAAACATTATGTACAATGTAATACACCTTTACTGTGTTTAAACTTACTCCATAAGACTATGTAATATACAAGCAAATTAATAAATGTTATTTCAAAAGTACTCTGAACTTTATTTTTATTTGGATACTAAAATAGTTGTGATCTAGTTTAAAACTCGTTGGAACACCATCATTTATTTATGAACACATATTGACAAATACACTTAAGTGTTTATGTGTATCTGAGTTGGAGTGAAAGTTTATAGATTGTTTCAGAAAGTTTATAGATTAGCCGAAGTGTTGAACTCCTAGAATGACCAATGAACATAGCCCAATAAGAAAAAATAGTTAAACACCGATTTATTTTTCTTTTAATTTGGTATACATTGTATTGCCAGAGCAATTCATCTGTGGATGACGTTTAAAAGACCTTACTCTCTAGGAGAATTTTCAGGGTTAACTGCCCCGTATTTTCTGTCATAATTAGATAATGGGATAATTATAGAATTATATTGATTTAAAGTTTTATGTATGCTGCCTCACGCCTCTCTAAGTGTCTGTGCCTCGTTCCCGATGTAGTGCCGGCAGTCTGATTCCGGCAACAAAAATTGTGAAAATTATTTTGTAAAAGTATAAGATTGTTTTAATACAGAAATCAGTAACAAAAACTTCTAGATGTTTGGCACAGCAGCTAGTACACAATTTTTTTTTTTTTTTTTTTTTTTGTCATAGAGAACTTTTTAGCGATTATAAACCTGTTAATCATACTAAAATGTCTGTAACAATGAATGGTATAGCATGTCCCATAAAAGGTATTGGTGCTGTTATGATGTTTTCTTTAAATTAATGGATGGGCAGAGTTTGTAAATTTACATAATGTTATGTACGTGCCAAATCTAAAACACAATCAGATGACGGGCCTTGGTTTTGATAAAGGATAAGCATATTTTATTGGTAAGAGGAATAAAATTGCTGTACTCTGCAAAGAAGGTGGAAAACTGTTTGCAGCTTATAAAGAAAGCGATAATATTATTTCTACCTGATAAAACTCAAAATATAGAAATTACTGATTTATCAGCTTCTAATAGCTTAGAAATATGGATAAAAACTATTTCCATATGAACTCCAATACATAATTAATACAAGTAATAACGATAATGTACAAAGGATTGCCACATTTTAAAAATAGAGTCGTATCATGCGAGCTATAGAAGTTTGATGACAAATTTAAAAGACATTCATTTAAACCTATTAATAGAATTAGGTCTACTAAACCACTTGAACTATTGCACTTGGATGTATGCGAATCTTTACCTTCAAACTCAATTCGGGGTCATCCTTATTTCCTGTCCATTACAAAGGATTTTTCACTGAAAGTCACAACTTCCAAGCTAACACGAAAAACGCAAGTTTTCCCTTGTTTTATAAAATGGAGGTGAAAGATTTACTAGCCTTAAAATTATAAATGTCAGAACAGATAATGGCTTTGAATTATGAGATGCAAAATTGAACAAATTTCTAGAAGTTTTGAAATCTAGGTTCAGCGTACTACACATTAGTGGACGAACAATAGTGGAACATAGCAGAAATTAGTGGAACCCCACAGAATAACATTAGTGGACGATTTAATTATACAGTAATGGATGCAGTGAAAACTATGTTTAGAGATAGTGGTCTAGGAAATGGTTTCTGGGTAGAGGAATTGTGGTGTTTTACTTGCTTGTGGAACAAAGCGTGCCTTAATAATCAGATGAAAACTTCTCTTGAGGTATTTGGAGGAAGAAAACCATCAGTAAAACATATTAAAATTTTGGGTAATGTATGTAATATTTGTATACTGTTTATAATATAGGTTGTGTATCTAATTATATGCAGTATATAATTACTATATATAGTACAGTATATAATGACTATATGTATTATAGACATTCTAAAACTAACTTGAAGTAAACTTCATATACGTTTTAAAAAAGACGGATAATCGTTGAATATGCCCCACAAACGCATGTATATCGTATTTGGATACCTAGTGAACTGAAAGTAATAGAAAATAAGTATAACTTTTGACGAAAAAGAAGAAAGCAGTGGTACAGCATTGGACCCTAAAAGTAGTTGAAAGTTGGGTTATTATCCTTCGTGTTCGGAAATGGATAGGGAAGTAGATTATGAAACTTTAAATCATGAATGTAGCAAAGAAATAAAAACTGTGGTAAAAACTGAAATAACCAAAGAGATAGAGCGAAAACCTAATACTGAAATAAAGCCTAAGAAATCAGGTGAACCCAGCATCCCAATTAGGGAGATTACACGAATAAGGCGAATAGTACCTAGGAAAGAAAAATCCAGAATTGGTTTACTAGTACTTCATAAGGTTGAAGGAACAGTCTCAAAATTAGGATCAAACAAAGATGTAAAATTGTACTATCAAGCTCATAATATCAAATATGATCTAACACATTTCAGTGGGAAAAAAATACTTATACGGGTATATCAAATCAAAAGGAAAACTGAAAGTGAAGCAGTGACTTCAGATTCTTCAAGGAAAACGTTTCTAATAATATAAAATCATGCGTAAATGACATGAAAATCCTGATGAATTACAACTCTGCAATAAAATCCCCATACGCTAAGAAATGACTGGCTACTATGCAAGAATAAATCGTTATGGCCCCCAATATAAATGTATAGGAATTTATCTCCAAACGTAAAAAAGGGAAATATTATGTAATAGACGAGTCTTTACGAATAAGAGGATGAAAATGACAAAATAGTTGGTATAAAGCGAGGATTGTAACATAGGGTTTTCTGTCAGCAGAAAGGGAAACATTATGAAGATTATTTAACCCTGTTGTAAATTTTCCTGTAATAAATATACATTTTCCAAGCCTAGTATACTTAATGAAACGAAAACATGGTCAAATTGACATCAGTTGTGCTTATTTGCACCAATTAAAGAAATTATTTTTATGAAACAACCACAAGGTTTTATCGATCATGATAGACCAAATCATGTATGCTTACTTAAACGCGCACTATACGACCTACAACAAAGTAGTAGCGCATGGTTTTAAGGGATTTATTTTATTTTAGAAGACCTAAAATTTCAGCCATTGGGTGGATAAATTGTGTACATGTGTTTTAAAGTAACGTAGTTTTGTGTTAAATAACGTGTTACTTTTGTATGTTGATAATATCGTAATTTTCAGAAAAACTGAACAACATGTGTTGTTTCTTATCTCACTTGGTTGCCAGAAACATCTAGACCAAGTTCATGAACCCGTGCCAAATCATGATAAAAGGTAAAAAAATGTAGCGTCTTTTTGTCCTTGATCTTGTGGCACAAAGACATGGGGCCCCAAAGGGAGAAGTCTGATTTTACCCCACCCGATTACATCCCCAGGCACTGGGTACCCATTTTAGCCCCCATTGCCAATGGTGTCGTTCTTTCAAAATTGCAGTGTCCAGGCAATAGTGTAGAAATAGTAGAGATAGGAGAACTACCAAGCATTAATAATCGCCAACCAAATTATATCAGTCATCTCTAGTTCTGTTAATCTTCCTAGAATATCACACTGGAAAGCCCTTTTGAAGTTGTTAGGATACGTTAGCTTACCAGAAACAAAAAGCTTGATTTATCGCAAATTAATGAATTTAAAGTAAATTGTTATAGTGATGCAAGTTTTCCGTCTAATCGTGGTGGTGGCAGAACATCCTTGGTGTGAAATGATATTACTTATAGATAAAGCATCATATTGTAGAAGGTTAATAAGCAAAGTGCATTAGCTTATCTACACTATAGTCTGAATGTGTATCATTTACACAAGCCTCAAAGTAATTAATTTAGGTAATCAAAATTTAAATGAATGTGATAAGTTAAAATTGTTTACTGTAAAAAAAGAGCGATTGATTGGCAGCCATAGATTTCTCAAATTCTCCAATACAATAACATTAGGAAAACTATAATAAGATTTATTGTGTAATAATAAGATTCATTGTAAATATGTGTAATTAAACACCAAAGAATGATCTTGATATGATGAGTAAATGGGAATTGTGAGAGGCAGGCCATTAATGAGATTATGTTGGATTATGTATATAAAGTTTTGTGTTTGCTGTCTCACTCCTCTCTAAATGTATGTGCATCGTACCCATGTGGTTCTGGCAATCAGATTCGAGACGACAGTCGCAGACAATATCAAGTTCTAAGTGGATTCAAGCCAACATGCTTCATGGGTATTGCGTGATGTATGGAATCGTTCTATTTTGTTAGACTATAATCGTCACTGTGTTTTGTGCGTGTTAGTGGGAGTGTTTATATACACTGGTGTCCTAAAGTTAAGCATATTGATAATTATGTGAATAAAGAAGGAACTGTAAATCAGAACGACGGGAAACGTGATATGAGAGTGTAAAATGGTTATAAAATAAGAAAGCAAATCAAAAGAACGATAATAATTAATTTTTTTATCCAAAGTAGCAGTTTGAAAGAAAACTGAGCATAGTAAGGGTTTACACTTTAAAGAAAAAATGAAAGAAAACATTAAATAAAATACTGATGCTGCAGTTTAATAAGGCGTGTGGTCACCTCTGACAGCCAGGCACGCTGCACAGCGATTTACCATACTTGCTATGAGATGATGAATGAGTTGTGGGCTCAAACGGTTCCAATCTTCTTGGACAGCTCTCTTCAGTTTTGTAACGGAGCTTGGTGGGTGCGAAAGGGCTGCAATTTATCTCCCGAGCATATCCCATACATGCTCGATAGGATTTATGTCAGGGGAGTTCGCAGGCCACGACATGCACTGGATGTTTTAAATTTCAAGGAAGTCATCAACCAGCACCGATCGGCGACATGGCGCATTATCATCCATGAATATGAAGTCAGGACCGACAGCACCTCGAAACAAGCGAACATAAGGCTCAAGAACTTCGTCTCTGTATCTTTGACCAGTCACAGACCCCGTGTCAAGGAAATGGAGGTCTGTGCAACCGTCCATCATGATGCCTGCCCATACCATTACTCTCCTTAAGGGAAAAAAATGTCTTTCCGTTATGTTTCTCGGTTCAAAACGTGTCACATGTTCTCTCCATATCGTTACCCGACGAGGATCACTACTCAGACTAAACCGGGACTCGTCACTGAACATCACATTGGCCCACTCTCCCACATTCCAATGTTGATTTTTCAAACTCCAGTTCAAACGAGCGCGTTTATGCGCAGACGTGAGAGGAATGCAAACTGCTGGTCTTCTGGCATACAGGCCAGCATGATTGAGTCTCCTGTAAACAGTTTATCTCGAAATTCGTATTCCTGTGACGACTGTGAGCGCTGAACCCAGTGCTCTTGGTCGACCTGATACTGGTTGTCGGGTAACATCTCCCGTTCTTTGAAACCTCTGCCACAGTCTTGAGATCACAGACTGGTCCACATTCAAAATTCGAGACACTTCGGTTTGTGATCGTCCGGATTCCAGCCTTCCAACAATTCTTCCTTTCGCAAACATGTCTAATTGGCGTCTTTGTGCCATCATTCACCTTGTTTGATGGTTAACAACGTTCCTTCGCACAGAAGTTGCGTGAAACTTGTCTGAACTGCCTATGCTGTGTGAATCGGTTTCTCTGCGTTCCGACATGCGCAGGTATTTCGCGCAGGACGTAGTCGACTGAAAAGTTTTGCATAAACCCAATGTTTCTTCTTCACCCAATTAATATCCGCAAGAAATTTGGAATAATTTTACGAATATTTACTCCATGTTTTTCGCATTTTACGATTTATGCTTAACTTTTGGACACCAGTGTATATACAAACGTTAACGGAAATAATAAAGAGATTTTCATCTTAAGTGGATGTGCTGTTTTCGTTCAACTACTATTACATTTTAAAAACTACCTATTATTAAAAATAAAACCTGAAAATTTCCCCTAGTAGCCTGACTGTGTAGGGCTTAGAAGTTTTGACGCCTTGCTCGTGCAAGACTGTTGCATTTGAGTTAAATTTTAGATCAGCTCACTTTGGCTTTTAGTTAATATTTCCCTAAACCACAACTTTAGAGTTGTAAACAAAGTTGCTCGAATGTAACGGATGGATATACGCGTGTTATATGCTGAAACAAATGCCCTTCTTTCTTTCTTTTCTTATTTATTTACTAATGTTGCACATTTGGTTAATTATTTTTCAAACTATATTTGTCATACTATTTTAATAAAAAATATTATTAATTTAGATATCTGATGCCTTATGGAATGCACACAACTTAAGTTATCCTAACCCAAAAAGGACATGCCTGAATCCCCTTAGCTATATATCCAAAATGCTTATACATATATTAAAATTTTTGTCGAGTATCCTTGTTTTTGGCAGCAATGACAGTAACGCCCACCGTCAATGGGTTAGAAACTCAACGCTTCCATATGAAAGTTACAAATTTGTTGGGAAAGAATGTTGCGGAAATAAAGTACGACTATTTCGGTAACGAAACAAAAAAGTTAAAATTAGTTATTTGAATTTTAATTGAACAAAAAATGCTTCATGCATTTTAATATATGCCAAACATTCCTTTTGACTGTGAAATCATTTGCAATTGAAGCTTTGGGAAGAATTGGGAAGAAATTTTACAATTGAAGCTTTGGGGACTTTAAAAATAAATTTTAAATCTCGCTTTTCATATTTTGATGGAATAGCAAACGACATCAAGATTTTTCAAACTGATTTAACGTTTACATAAAAAAAACCAGACTCAGAACTTCAAATTTAAATTATTCATTTATAGTTTAGTGATGGTTTCAAAGAAAAATATTTAATCTCATTATTGCTGGAATTTTAAAAGAATCTTCTACTCGCACAGTTTCATCAGTTGCACAAATTTCCTTTTTACTTTTTCACCTCTTTCGGAACTACCTATCAATGTGAAAAACATTCCTTAAAATGAAATATATATACATAAAAGATGCATATTAAATAATGAGCCTTTACAGCAACTACTAATAATTTCCACTAATATACTTAACCCGCAGGTAAAAATACTTTTCAGATAGAAAATTACGACATCATAAATCGCATTAATCATAATTATATTGTTTAATTTTATTTTGTGAATTATCTATGTACGTCCCTTAATGTAAGTTTTTAGAGCAAATCGTATATCATTAACTGCAGTTCAATTTCTTTATGTCGGTTATTGTGTTTCTTAATTGGTATTACTTAAAAGTCTGTTATTATTATTTTGTGTGATTTATTTATGTTGTAAATTTTATGTAAAAAATGAAATAAAGAAATTAAAAATAAACTGTGGCGCGACGAAATTGATGATGTTTGCAGGCCAGTGTTGGCCCACGTCCCTAGTTTGGAGAACCCTGATCAATAATTTAAAAAATCTACACGATCTAAATTGTTATACTAAGTATTAGATAACTGATATGATAATTATGCTAATTATTAGAAGGCTTTTAATATGCTGGGAAATAAAATTGAGTGGACTGAATTTTTCATCTAAACTCAACAAATATCATTAAAAATATTTGAACAAATAATTTCGATTTTATTTATATTGGCTCTTACAAATATTCAGCTATTTATATTCTCATCGAAATGATCGTTTTGCTTTTTAATTGTTTACTGTCATTGAAACGCCAGTCGCTGCTCCACCATTTTCCAGCCTAGCCTACGAAGTGTAATGAAGAAGTATAGCTTCTCAAGCGCCATCTGATGTTCTGGAATTTTTAACAAGAAAAAGAATTCTTTCACTAGTAGGCTCTATTGCAATTTTTTTTAGAATTCTGACGGCAATAGCGTTCACTATTTGGGGAAAGGTAAATACTGTCTCTAATTAATGATCCTACATTGAAAAAAAAATTTACGAAAATGGTCATTTTTTTTATTATTATTATTATCATTATCCTAAGTTATATCAGTAACTGTTTTGTATATACAGACAAAATTTCAACATTGTATTTTCAATAGTTTGTAAATTTTTCAGTTTTTTTATTTAAGATAACAGAAATTTAAAATGATGTCTCTCTTCAATCAATCCTTTAGTTTTATTTTTAACTCAACAGCTTTTTTGTAGGCGTGGTATTCCTTTTCACTAGTGTCACAGCCCAAGGAATATTGAATTATTTTCTATTCTAGTTGAAAAGAGCAAATAATCTAACCTAACCGTAACTGTTTTGACCTGTTTTTGTTTACATATCGTGAATACTTTCTCGTTGCAATTTCATATTTTAAAAATAAAATTAATTCTAAAAGAAACATCTTTTATTATAAAATTTTATCTTTTTATCCTTCAATTTAAAGTTTTGTTTTAATATTTCGATTAGTCATTTACTAGAGTTTATTTTGTAAACAGAAATTTGTGTTTATGAAAAATAAAATTTTGAAGCGATGGGGTTGCAATTCTTTGAAAGTAAAGTAATTTTTTCTTAAAAGATTTTCAAAAGTAATTCTTTTGAAAACCTTCCATGTAGTGCTGAGGATATGCTAAAATATAACTCTCTCAGATGTTCTACTCAAGTATCTCGTATTAATAATTTACCTCAGAAAACAGAAGATGTGAGTGAGAGCCCACATTATATAATTATAGATGTGAACATGTTTTTCAAATTATTTGCAAAATTAGTTTCTGTGAAAAACACAAATTCTGGTTTGCTTGCAAATCTGCAGAACAAGCAGAGCTCTTCTTTATATGTTGTTTTAGAGAGAAGATTTAGTTTTTCTCATAAGCTAAAACTTGTATGCAAACAACTGGAAAGTGAAGCATACATCTAAAAAAAGATTGGTTGATTCTAATAATACTCTACAGATTCATTTTATAATAATATGACAGTTACACGAGTTTTTTTTAATTCTCAGTAGGGATATTCAGCTCTAGAAATTATGTGTATACAAACATGTATTTGATGTCCAACAGAACTTTACAAGAAAAAAAAATTTTTAATTAGATATATAGTTCTTAGCAATAAGGCAGCATAAAAATTAAGATCGTCAAAAATAAAAGCGATGTGTTTTCATCCAGTTCTTTAATTAATTAATTTATCATAAAAGCAAATTCTAAAATATATAATAATAGCTTCAAAAATATCTAAAATATACTATAAACTGCTCTTCAGTTTAACTCTCTTAATTACAGTTTGAAATTAAATTTAAAAATTCTGAAGTAGCCAAAATTACCAAGTTCTAAAGTAGCTGAAAAATTATCTTGCAGCAAAATAAAATCTAAAGCAATTATTACAAATGTGCTAGGCAGAAAAATCAAGATCCACCCTTATACTTTTGTCTTAATCATGACGCTGCAAATAAAAATATTTCCAGGGTGTGTTTAATATGAAATTCAGTATAGTTCTATAATTATCTCTTTTGAGAACTAGACGGAAGGCTGCAATGTTTGAAAAATTTACAATAAACAAATAATGTAAATTGTAATTTTAAATAAGGCATTCCTTACATATTGATTGTATGAGAACATAGAAAATATTGTTCTAAAAATCTATTGCAATTTTTCAATATTAACAGAGACAACACTTAAGGACTTTATTTAATTGTAGAACAGACTTGAGAAATTCTCAGACGTGTAGCATTCTTTGAAACTATATATTGAACATTTTAATTTTGTAGAAAGCCTCAAACTTATTAATTCTTCTGAGCAATTATTTAAACTGGTTTTAATTGATGAAATTCTACAAAACTTGCATAGATTATTGAATTATATTTTTTGTTCTCACAACATTTAATGTCAATATTCAGCTTAACTGTTGAAGAATTGCAGCAGAATAAAATTTTGGGTGATGTTTTGACCAACTTCAAATATAAGCTTCAATCTTGATAGGATGAGGAATTTTTGTCATTTCAAAAATTAGATAGTGCAAAATATAAAAAAGATTGATATTGACTTTTATTGCTGAAGAAAAAAATAATGAACTTATTTAGAAGAATACTTTAACTTTTATCGAAAAAATTTTAATTTGGCAAGTTTTCAATTGCTAAATAATTTATTTCCAACACACTAGAAATTTGCAGAAATTGTTAAATTTGTAGTGATAAGAAAAGCTGAATTTGAATATAAATTACCTCTTTGAGAAAGTAACATTAATTAAAAAAAAACTTTAGACTGTATTCAGAGTTTTGAACATTTTGCAAAATCCAAAACATCAAGTACAAAATTATGCATAATTTTAAAAAGTGCTGATTATAAATGTTAAATAGTTTTGTGTTTTCAATTCCTGTAACATTATCATACTGTAAAAGTATTTTTAATGTTATGTCAACTAATTGGAGAACTAAACAAAATGGGTGTTCTGTTGGACTTTACAAGAAAAAAAAAGAAATTATTTACAATAATTTTAAAATCTTTTTTAAATTGAACACTCAGAATTTTTTGAAAAAATAAAAAGGGATATACATGCTCACAAGTTGGCAAAATGTAATTTAAAAAATTTACTTTAGTTTTAAAATTTCAAATATTTTTTAAAGTTCTTTTTACATTTTTGAATTAATATTTTTTATTGAATTCTAATGATGCATATTTAGTAGTTAATGAGTAGATATATTATTACCTAAATTTGAACTTCTTTGATGCATATTAATTGTCTTCAATAATAGTTAGAAAGGAATTAATATAAATATATTGGTAGTAGTATTGTATAAATGTATAGGTAATATTCTTTACATAACTTGGTAATCCTAACATAGTTTCAAATTTTTAGAACACAATAATCCTTTTTTAACTTTCATTTCATAACAATTATCTTATTTACGTAAGCATAATATGTTCATTATTAAACACATTTTCAATTTTAAAATAAAAGATTATTCAGCAAACAGGGTATTTGTTATTGAATTTATTAGCTTTATGTTGTCCAAGTGGAAATGATTCTTTTATCAACATATGGCAGGATACTGGATTGAAAAGCAGTTACATAACAAGGATTTAAACGTGTAAATTTTTCCTTAACATAGAAACTGATCAAAATTATTTTATGTATATAAAGAACTAAATAGGTAACTTCAGGAAATTCATTTGATAAATTAATAGGATCTGTAAATATACTTTGAAGTATCATAAGGTACAGTCGGCCAAAAAAATATGAGATATCATTAATAACTTTTGTAATTATCCTTACATCTTCACTTAAGTGGTATTGTTAGAAATAGCTTAAAGGGAACTAACTTAAGGTGCTATGTGTTTGATTAACAAAATTAATTAATTAATAAACTGTTTGGAACCTTCACTGTACAATTTATTAAGTGCCGTTTCCAAATTCTTTGTTGATATTTCTGCATGTATTGTGGTTCCGTTTTAAACTCGTCATGAACAAATATTTCACCTATAACAACTTAATGTTATAATTCATATGCTTTGAAAAGGAGGATTCTCTATAAATTGGTATCCCACCTGCCAATCATTTCAACCAGTTTATTACGTGTAGTCTTTTGTATTTTTTTTCACCAAGCTGTCAGGCCAGTCATTTTTTATGATATAATGTTCATTTCTTGTCTTGGGGCTATCAGGCCGATCATTTTTTGTGACACATTGTCATTTCTTGTCTTATGCACTACATATTTTTTGTACTGCATTTTCCTGCATTTACATCTCAAAACATAAATAACCTCATCTTGTTCCTTATGCTTAGTGCCTAAATATGATTGTATACAAGTATATTGTTTATGACTTAAAACTTTTTTTTTTTAATTCTTTGTTCAATTTATTTATTTTTTTTTTGTTAATCTCATGAAGCTTAAACAATTTTTATAATCCAGTTAGCAACTGCTAGTAAAACCTATTTACTTCTAATTCTTGCTGTAATCCTTAATATAAAGACCTAATGCATATTATTTGTATATTTAATTATTAGAATGCATCTTGCTTTGGTATACTTAAATATTGTTTTGTGGACTGTGACCCTTCCAATGGAAGGACAATGCCATCAAATTTATGCAAGAAGTGTATCATTCACAAATCAAGGATAGCAGACTGAGAAGGGGTACTTGGTGAAATCCACAAAAGGATGGGGGATCAAGCTACGTAGAGATCCCTGAAAATAACCAGCAATCCCAACCGCATTTTGATTAAATAGTCTGCCGATTACATAAAAAAAAAAGAAAATCGATCCCATTTAAATAAAAGTGGTTGTATTAATAAGCAAGTACTCAATCTCTCCTCACCTTGATTTCATAACTTAAATAAAAAACATTATATTAAACAACACTTAATTATACACAGGCAAGATTCTGTGAGGCTTAATATTCAAGAAAATCTATGGCTATGAAATTATTTAAAAGTTTATTTGGATTGCTATTATTCATTACATATGTTAACTACAAAAAAAAAAGTTTACATTTATTGCATTGAATTTGGGAAATGCATAAAAATGATTATACTCAAGATATACTAGCATATCATAATAGATGTATAATTGAAAAAATAGAATTTGTTGAGATTTCTATACGAATCAATTTCTAATTCATTTTCAGATTAAAGATACTACTCTATTCCACTGTAAAACTCCTAAGAGTCAAATTTAAAAAATACCATTTAAAAATTAATCTCTACTTGATTCAACAATGTTCCCTTTGATTCTCAAACTCTAGACCCTCTTTAGTTTGCTAAGTCCCAGACATCCCATTACATCAAATTTCCTGAGTTTTCCAAATAAAATCATTTGATCAAAATTCTTACTAAAACATTTAACTTATACAATAATACATAAAAAAAAAAAAAAATTTATCACACTTCCATTTCATCTTTTATATCACAGTCTATCTCTTGATGCCCAAATCCTTTTACGAGCCAAGAGAACATATTTTTTAAGAAGAAAAAAAACTTGCAAGAATAATTAGCATTTTAAACAATTTTTCAATTCCTACTATTAGTTCACACTCGCCCTATATATATATCTTTTTCAAATTTTTAATCGCTAATAAAATACTTTTTATTCATCCACTCAAGTTCAAATACTTTTTTTTTGAACATGTAGTTGATGGCAATTGATGTTAATACAGTTTTTTCAAATATTAATTAATTTTAGTTTTTTTTTAGATTTAAGTTGCATGTATCTAATAATAGATGGCGCCATATGTTAAGAGGAAAATTTCAATTTTATTTGTAAAGGATTTTTCTGCAATATAGTAAAAAAAAAAGGAGGAATTGATTTATATTACTTGTTTTTCTTGACATTCTATAAGTAAACCTTACTTTCCTTACCTGCCATAGAATAACCACTTAAATTCACCATTAAATTTAAATAATAAAAACTAATACATATACAATTGATAAATGAGAACAAATGAAAAACTTAATATTCTGATCTAGGGGGAAATAACAATTTTTGGTTAACTGAATATCACTTGATAGGGAAAGTCAAATATAATGATTATATACATATAAATATATAAGCATATATTCAAAATAACTATATGAATATAAGCTCATGATGAATGACAGTAGCTTATTATGAATGTCGATAAAAATATAACATAAATTCAGTCTATTTAAAAAGTATTAGAAATATTTATGAACTAAAGAGGGATCTAATCTAAAATATTCTAACCTGCCATAAATAATCTAAACAAATTTGTGATTTTTCATAGTATTATCTACAAAGAATCTGTGAATCTGTATGCATCTTTGTAGGCTACTTAGGAAACCAAAAAATATTTAGTTCAATTTTTGATAATTTTCAACTATAAGAGAATTATTAGATTGAATCGTGTATGTCTATTGAAAGTTACACCAGAATTATATAATTTTCAATGATATTAACTAATGTCATGCATTTTAATATGTGGAATGCTTTTATACATTCATATACAAAATTTTAAAAAAAAAAAATTCCTTTTTTAGAATAAAATTATCCGTTATGTTCACAAATTTCTTTTTATAACTTAAATTATAAAAATTGATTCTAAAAAAAAAACCTTGTGAGAAACTTTGCCTACCTGCCTGCCTTAACTACCTTTTTTCCGCTACTTGTTCTCTTGATTCTTCCATCCAGCTTGTTCTGTGCAAATGTCAATGTAATCATCCTAATCAGATAAAATAGCTACACAAGTAGCCAAGACAGTTCAACTGGCCGCATGTGAGAAACTTTACCATCTACCTGCCTGCCTTACCTATATTCTTTCCGCTACCTGTTCTACTGATTCTTGATACTTCCATCCAACTTTTTCTGTACAAATGTCGATGTAATCATCCTAATCAGATAAAATATCTACACAAGTAGCCAAGGCATTTTAACTGGCAGCACTTGAGAAACTTTACCACTGTTAGCTGTGGAACACAAAATGAGCATGGTAAATAAAGTCCATTTGGATGTACGATTATTGTTTTCAATGTCGGAATAGAGCTTTATTGGCACCAAGAATTTGCACAGCTGAATCTGAAGTCTTTGTAAGATGGACAGACATACATATTTTTGATGAAAAAAAAATCCCATTTATCTTTTTGTCTTTCAATTTTTTATAAGATTCATTTTCCAAATTTTCGCTCGCTAAATGTTTTAACTGGCATAGAAGATAAAAATGAATCGGCAGATAACTTGTACTGGAAAACTTTGCTCTAATTCTCATATTTTTTATATCTTACTTTTCCTCTACCTGTTCTATTGATTCCTCGATTCTTGTTTTCTACCATCCAGAGAAGACACTTCACCAGTTTTGCTCGTTGTTCTGTATCAAAACCGTAGAACGATAAACCAAACCTAACAAATATTTGTATAAAGTTATTTTAACTTTCACAATATAAAATTATAAACATGTATGTTATTTAGATGCCTGATGGCCGAGTGACTAGCACTCGGTGTCGAATCCCGGCGATGCAAGGGATATTTGTAGTGGTTCGGAATCCACATTAAACTGTAGACTCCTGTCTAATATGACTGTTTGGAGTAGGAATGACAATCCTACCTGGTAAAAAGAAAAAAAATTATCTCCTGTTTCAAAATCTGCCAGCAAACAGATTCCCTTGGTCCACCATGGGGCTGTTGCGCCGATGATGATGTTGATGTTATTCATTTTTTTTTTCTTTTCTTTTTTTCAGGTGTGAGGATTCTTTTTATTGCTGGTATAAGAAAAAACGAAAAATAAACTCCCTGAAGATTTGCATTGATAAATCAATATTTTTTCTGATTTTCCTCAAATAGAAATTGCAATCTTAACATACCTTTGGAACAAAATGAAATTTTATGAAGCATGTGTGTTTAACCGTGATTTATTATGACTTACTCAGTATAAGAACTTTTTGGGCTACATTACGTTAAGTATATGGACAACAATGCTAATTGATATCTAAGATTTAAATTAAAATAATGCTTATTATATTATAAACCATAAAATATCAACAAAATATATAATTTCTAAAATGTCTCAAAACTGGAAAATATTTGAATTATATCACAATACTAATAGTGGATAATAATAGTTCAGAAGGATTACCTGTAGAAGTTCCGACCGTTGAAATGAATTCTACACATGTGCCATCCTACAATATTACGCTAGAGGTACGTTTGTACATTCTGTTTGTCATGTTCATCTTCTCTTTGGTGGGAAACACTCTTGTGATCAAGCAACTATTGTCCCCTAATAGAAGAAGTTTTCCGAAATCCAAGCTGCTTTTCTTCAACTTGGCTGCAGCAGATCTATTAGCCAGTTTCGGATCAGTGCTGTTTCCATGTAAATGGGAACTAATGGGTAAGCAATGGGAAGCTGGAGAATGTTTGTGCAAATTATTTGCGATTCTTCAAACCTATTCTCGCTTCTGCTACTCGTACATGCTGATCGCCATAAGCCTCAGAGTGTATCTCGAGGTTATGCGTAATCATTTCGCAAATGGAGGTTGTCTGTTTGCATCGTGTACGAATTCCTCGCCTCTGAGTTCCAAATGCTATGCTCTACTATCTTGGCTCTTTGCTTTGCTTCCTGTTGCTGTAAAGATAGCTTTAGAGGAAAGTAGCTCCGTATCTGCTAACAACCAGATTATTTTTCTACATTCTATTTACCACAGATATTGCTTGGGAGACAATTTCTTGTTTCACGTGTGCTAATCTACTTCCTTGATATGATTCTCTTCGTGTACTTCTATTTTTTTCTAGTCTGTTTGCTATTGTTCATTTGCTGTGGAATACCTATGGCTTTACCCCTCTCAAGGTTACAATCTCTGAAAATGACAAGTGCCATTCTTCTGTCATACGTAATCCTTAATTTTCCAATTTTATATCTAGAAAATGCTTACAAAGACCGTTGGGAAAAAATCAGCGAGAACACTCTTGTTTTGGCATATGTGACTTCGCTCAGTCATAATGCTTTGAGTCCTTTCATTTGTCTGGCATTTCAATCGAAGAAGACGCTTATTGGTAGATGTTTGAAAATTCTAATAACTATCGTCCGCTCCAGGCAATGGTCATCAGCCAATGTTTGGTCCCTTTTTGGTTTCTCAAATGATTTGTCTAAGCTTAATGTGATTGTGTTGCCCACGGCTCCTCATTTTCAAGAAGCAAAAGTTTCTGCTGTAACTAACGGTGCTATTGAAGTAACTTGTGTTTGAATGAGAGATAGAATCCCTTTTTTGCAGCTAATATTTAATGTAGGTTACTAAATAACTTTTTTTATGTTTATATAAGGACCATTTTATCAAGTACATTTATATAGGGTGATTCAAAAGGATTGATAATATTTACACATACGCACATATAAGTACGCATTATTTACAAGTTTTATATATATATATTTATGCAGAACTCTATTTATAAAAAAATGAAAATTAAAGATAATTTGATTCACAAGTGCAGTTCGCTCTAAGGTCGGAGATTTTCAGAGTTCTACTAGGAGTCTACGACGATTTATGGTCTGCAGTAGACCTTAATTATGACATGGCTTCATACATGAAACCACAAAGGGCTCATTTTGTAAGCAAGCGGAATCTACTGCCTGTTTAATTACTTCAGAGAAAAAGACAACACTTCTTGTCGATTCGTCGCAGAATGCTCTCTCTCTCCTCCTCCAAAAACTTCCTTTTAAGAAAATCCGTCAAGGCAGGGGGTCAGCTTTCCTCACTAGACTAGATCACTCACTTGCAGTAAACACTTCCTCAGCCCATGTTCTATCACCAATCATTATGCCACAACTCATGGTGCAGTCCATATTCGGTATGTAATTGTTTCGACCTGTGAAGGTCGAACAGACAATTGCTAATTTCATGATATATCATTATCATGACACTGATTATCTTTTGTCAGATTTGAGAGACAAGTTGTTTTTATTAGTACAAAACTCTAATTGCATGTAATATAAATATCCGCGATACTGCTTATCTGCTGTCAGATTTGAGGGATAGGTTGTTATTACGCACTTGTTAACGAATATACATTTCTTTTCCTCTGGGAACAGAGTTGTCATATCTCTCCTCGTGGAAAAAATGTCACAATATATATATAGAGAGAGAGAAAGAGAGGATTTAGATGAACATAGAATATTCAGAGTAGGAAAGTTATATTCATTTAAGTTGAAATGTATCACTTCATTTCCTCACAAATCTTTCTTAACAACGACAATTATTAAGTCGGAGTGTTTCAAAATACCTAAGTCAGGATATTTTTAAGTTAACCAGGCAGATTCTTATGAAAAGCATTATTCATCATATTTCGCACTTGTTTTATCTTTGCTACGTTAAGGACAATTTTGTTCACTCATTTACAGCGACTATCGCAGAGCTGAAATTAGGTATCAGCAACTGCATTCGAAACATTAATAATCACATATTTCATGTTGCACAAGACAAAATGGATTATAACTGAAATATATATATTCAATGACGAAAATGTAACATTTACTCACACTAAACATTAAAACGTTTTTAACTTATAAAAATTTGTAAGGTTCAAAACGAAAAAACGAATTGATCAATAATAAAGTTAAGAAAGGTTTGGGGGTTTATAATTATGATAAAAGTCCATTGAATATTTTTTTTTCCTGAGAATCTGCAGAGTTAACTTAAAAATATCCTGACTTAGGTAATTAGAAACACTCTGACTTAATATTTGTCGTTGTTGAGAATTTATTAAAAATAAAGGTTTATATTATGATAAAAGTACAATGGAGTATTTTTGAACTCACAACAGTTATTTTGAATCGCCCTATGTAAAAAAAAGTAATATAAAACAGAAAGTATGGTTTTACAGATAGTAGGTCAAATTGATGTGTGTTGCATAGTGATGCTACTGCAGCAAATTGTTTTTGAGAATGGTTTAATTGCTTGTAGACATTCAACACTGCAGTTTGGTTAGGGTGAGTTCAGATTATAATTAGGATTATAAATGTGCTGTCTAACTTTGAGGTTTGTATTGAAGTTTCCTTACTGGCAACATGGAAAAAACAGGACAGTATCGTTAAAATTTCACGATTGGTAGCCTTATACAGGTCAAAATTTTTTTTAAGTGAAATTCTCTATAATTGGAATGTTGTTGTGTAGTGAAGATAGTGTTTGGCAATGTCAATATTTAGGTTGCTAAGTTAAAATAAGTTTCAAAGGTCGAAAGGTTGGTTAGAGTTAACTTGATTTGAGTATGGCATTCCTACTCAAAAATGTTCGTTAATGTGTTCTCCAACAGTTGGGAAATGAAGTGGTTGAAGGATTGAAAATAATAGAACTTAGGTATTTGACAGAAAACTCGAAAGCATACGAAGAGGAGGCTGTGAAAGAACTGTTGGAGATGACTGTAATTAACAGAATAGAAAGTAAAATAGAAGAAAGAGAATTTGAACTTTAAAAAATAGAATTTAGCCCACGATAACCAGCTCCACTCCAGTGACCAAAGATGCAACATCTCCAAGAAGCAATTCCTTCCTTCTACGATAGGTCCTGCAAAGATTTGATACAAGAATGAACGGCATCGGTCGTAACTTGGTGATTTTTGAACGTCTAGATAGGAGGTTCGAGTTAAATAAAAGGTTTATTTATTCAGTTGTTACCTCTTTTTGCATCAGACAGCTTATAGCTAAAGAACCAGGAGAACTACCTGAAGGAATTACTGCTGAAATGGTTTAGGTTTAGTGCCGAGAGTTGTGGAATACGATTCATTTAGCATTAAAAAAGTAGAATCATCCTGGAAAGACCCTGCATTTGAAATGAAGACATATTTGGATAAATGGCTGAATGTCGTAGGGATGAATTATTTTGATTCATTAAATTACTTGATGGTCAACGACCAACTGAAGATGATGAACATTTTATCGACAGCTGGACAAAAATTATTTCGTCATCAAAAATGGCTGACTTGTTGGACGATTACGATAGCGTTAGGAGAAGCAGAAAATAATTCACACACCCCACCTCGAAGTCAAATGGTAGATATGCAAAGCATGAAAGGAAGTCAATATTAGCCAATTCTGAATCTTGAACACATAGGGGTAGTCAGGGTCAAGAGTTTTCTTATCAATATCAGGAACAACCAAGATCGCCAAAATGTTAGAAGTTCGTATCAGCGAAACGTTTACGGACAGAAAGGTCCACAACAATAAGAGTGAATCAAATGAGAGATGCCGTTTCAACAAGAGATACTCTAGATAAAGAATAAGTACAAGAGCTCAACGACGTCCAGATTGTTTATGAATTGGTACTGACTGCTGCACATCTTTGGATAACAGAAGAGAAAGCAATGTAAACCATGCCTTTACAGAATTTGTTGGTTAAAATTGGAAGTAGGATTG
The DNA here is from genome assembly GCA_021605075.1 of Caerostris darwini. Classification (NCBI taxonomy): domain Eukaryota; kingdom Metazoa; phylum Arthropoda; class Arachnida; order Araneae; family Araneidae; genus Caerostris; species Caerostris darwini. The sequence goes on from BPLQ01012776.1 coordinate 24,522, forward strand.
TTGAAGGTATTATGAACACAGATGCTGCAGTTTCTGTTATTAGGCATGATTTGGTTTATTCGTGTTCAAGTCAAGTGAAGATGAAGGAAGGATCAAGATTGTCTCAGCGTTCCGCGAGAAGAAGTTGACTGATTTTGGCACTATACAGACGAAAATCAGTAACAAACAATAACCTTCCTGTATTTTTTGCAAAATCGATGAAGTTAGTTAATGAGATGCTCATTTCCTCAGACACCTACAAAGCATTGAGAGAGAAAATATATAAACCTCTGAACAGGAATAGGAGAACAGTGAACCCGAATGATTCCACAAGATTTTCAATGGTGGTTTGAATATAAATCGACTGCAGATTCCATGAAAAATCATTTTGGGAAATGGGGTGCAAAAGTTTATTTATTTAAGAGATACTCATCCTAGAATTCTAGGGTTTGGCTACATCAGTGTACAAATCAGTTGACATATTTGACGATACCCAGGCTGCAAAACCTGATGATGCCTGATGGCCAATTGGCTAGCTCTCTGGCGTTTGGAATCACGGGCTTTAGGTTAGTATCCTGGCTGTGGAAAGAATGTTTGTTAGTAGTTCAGAATCCACGTTAAACTATAGGTCCCTGTCTAATTAGCCTAAACTGTACGCAAAATGACCGCAAAGCTACAAACTAAACCAAACCTTGTCGCGGAAGACAAGTGGCTTCTGGAAGGACATTTAGAGGAACTACCTCGTATTTGTCCGACTAACGTAGAAAGATCCTGAACATCACAAACGCCATCGAGTCTCTTCGTTTTTTGAAATAGTGTCAATAGTCCGATTGAACCACGAGTAGGACGAAACTGTATGTGAATTGAAATATGACTTAGGAAGACAATCTTCATGAGTATTTTGGTACATATACCACTACCATATATGTCGTTGTAGACAAGGCAACTGACAAGAAACGAGGTGTAGCATTCGTGGAATTCGATCCTGTTGATAAAATCCAAGGTCACAATTTTAAAGGTGGACGACTTGAAATCATGAAAGCTCTTTCAAGAGATGAAATGGATTGACTTGAAACGAAAAGATGTAGGAAATTGTCGTTGCCATGGAGATAAGTTGATGAGGTAATAAACATAGTAATGCAGTTACAATCACGAGGTTTTCCGATAGGAACATGAAATCTTGTCAAATTGTATGATAGGATTTTTGTTTTGTTATTTTTTATGTAGTTTATGTATGTTGATTATTTATTATTAGTCTAGTAATTGTATAATGTATTTTATGTATTTATGTCTAATGTATTTTTTTTTCTTGAGTAGAAAAGAGAAACATTAGTCTCGATAGTTTTTGTAGTATTATTAATGTAGTTTGTTATGTGTTTTATTATTTAATTATTGTCAATTGTGTAATTAAGCTTTTATTATTTTTTCAATTCCTTCTATTAGCTCACACTCTCCCTATATATATGTATTGTTCAAATTTTCAATCGTTTATAAAATACTTTTTTTTCATCCACTCAAGTTCAAATACATTTCTTTAAACTTGTAGTGGATGACACTTGATGTTAATACAGTTTTTTCAAATATTAATTCATTCATTAAATTTAATGAATTAATTTTAGTTTTTTTTATTTAAGTTGCATATATCTACCAATAGATGGGGCCAGATAAACTTAAAAAATGAATGAAAATTATTTATAAAGGACTTTCTGCAATATAGTGAAAAAAAAGTAGGAATTGACTTTAAAAATTTTTTTTAGATTGCTTGTTTATATTTTTTTTATATCATAACTGTATAAAAAGATAAAGACTTGAGAAATCTATCTGCATCTTGAAGGATTTTTTAAAAATATTTCTTATTTAAATCATTTATACTTTTTGATATGGTTGATTTTAAAATTTTCTAAGCGAAAAGATGTCACCACTTTTTATATTTTGACAATTTTGTACATTCGGCAGAACAAATATTCTCGATTTTATATTTTTTATTAAATATGCTTAAGAACTATCGTTAGAATTAGCATTCTGTATTTTGATACACTTTTTAGCTCTTGGTGCTTTTGTAATATGAATAAATAACCAATTTACTTAACAGCTAATTTTCAGAAAATGTAAATAAATGCTGATAATGTACTTTATAATATTGCCGATGAAAGAATTAGATAGACTTTTGAAATTAACGTAGAGATATTCCTAAAGACTATTTTGTATTTTGCAATTAAAACTTATAAATATTAGTCGTCTTTGTAAATTAGATGCTCATAAATTTTATGAATTATTTAACTTTCAAATTCTATTGAATTCCATTTCTCATAAAATACTAGAGGATATTTTAGTTTCTTTTGTATCAAAAACATATTATAAAGCGCTAAAAAAAAATTGGAAGTATATTTATATTATGAAATACAAAAGAAAAAAATTCAAAGAATGCCTTAACTTTAACTCTTTTACCTTCGTTAACCATTAACTTTAATTGTTTTTATTTTTTTTTTTATTTGTAAGCAATCATTCAAGATTTTTCACGGTGATTTGAATATATTTAATGGTTGTCCATCTGATCACTAAAATATGAACTCATTAATTTTCTGATACTTTAGATAGCGATTAACAATTTTCGGGTTCGAGTTCCGGCCGTACCATGGATGTTTGTAGTGGTTCGAAATCCACTTTAAACCGTAGGTCCCGGTCTAATATGATCGTAGAGCAGGGGTAGCCAACCCGCAGCCCGTTTTAAATATTTTTCCGGCCGTGAGATTTATCACACCTTTACAAAATATATTTATTTTATAATGGCCAAAGTAGTGAAAACCAGTGTATTAAAAAATGCATTATGTGTGCATCCATACATTCAAAAATTAACTGTCGAAATTAAGAGAAAAAATAAACTTTGATTTTAAAATAATATTCTTGCGAATATAGGGCAAATATTGCCTGTTATTATTTATGAGTTTGCAGAATAATTAAATTATATACTGCGAAATCATGAGTGGAGAAACAAATATCGCACTAGTAAAATAAATATTTTTTAATGATTTCATTTTTTTTTTCACTTATATTTATATATTTTTTATACTTCATTTTTAATGTGTATATTTTACAATGTGCGTTTAATATCGTTATTATTATTATATTATCTATGTTTACATGTAAGAATAAGAGTAAACACAATAATAATAACTCATTACGTTTCAATTTTTCACACCAAAAAAATGTCTATAGTGGATCTAAATCTAATATTGGGATATATAATTTTATATGTGACCTGTGGAGTTACGCATTTTCAAAGTGGCCGCAAGATCATTTGGGTTGGCCACCCTTGTCATAGAGCGTTGTCTTGAGGTTTAGTCAGTCTTCAGCCCTCGTGGTTTCTTGCTAAAAGTGAAGCTGCATAATATGGTTGCCCTTAGCCATGGACCAGTCGCCTGCGATGGGGTCTATTGGACCTGGTATAGGCTTTCCTGCGCCAGGGGGATTAGTAATAACAACGACTAACAATTTGCATCAAGTGTTTAAATTTTTTTTTCTACAAACACTTTTATCCATAAAGTGAAAATAATGTTATTGCATAAAGTTGCTTTGCATAAAGCAAAATTGCAACGAGCATATTATACAAAATTGCTGAAACATATTAAAAACAGTTAACAAAATAAAACAAAAAAACATTTAACCGAAAGCTCGCATTAATAATACAATCGCGTCATAACCAACCGCGTCAAAGTGAGAATACTCTACTTAACTGCTTAGCGACTGAATTATTACTGCCTTATACATAATTTTCACACAAATTATAAACAAATTACAACGTGAGAAATATATATACAAATGAACTGAAATGTAATGGTATCTGGTTGTGATAATGAGAGAAAGTTATTGTTTAAAACATTATAAATATCTAAAATACATATATCTTTAAGTGATCTGTTTGTATTTGTTTTGTGATTTATTAGCATTAGTCCTGCCGATTTGTTTGCATTTGTCATATGATTCTTTAGCATTTGTTATGTCATTTATTAATATTGGTCCTGCGATTTGTTTGCATTTGTCATATAATTTTTAAGCATTTATTTTGTGATTTATTACGCTCGTCCTGAGATTTTGTTTGCATTTGCCATATGATTTTAACATTTGTTTTGTGATTTATTGGTATTGATCCTGCAATTTATTTGCATTTGTCATATGATTTTTTTTTCTAGCATTTATGTGATTTATGAGCATTGGTCCTGCGATTTGCTTGCATTTGTCATATAATTTTTTAACTTTTGTTTTGTGATTTATTAGTATTGGTCCTGCGATTTGTTTGCATTGGCTGATTTTTAGCATTTGTTTTGTGATTTATTAGCATTGGTCCTGCGATTTGTTTGCATTTATCATATGATTTTTTTAGCATTTTTTTGTGATTTATTAGCATTGGTCCTGCGATTTGTTTGCATTTATCATATGATTTTTAGCATTTGTTTTGTGATTTATTAACATTGGTCCTGCGATTTGTTTGCATTTATCATATGATTTTTTAGCATTTTTTATTTTTATTAGCATTTGTTTTCATTTATCATGATTTTTTAGCACTTGTTACGTGATTATTGGTCTTGCGACTTGTTAGCATTTGTTATGTGATTTGTGTAACATTTGTTTAATTTGTTAATATTTGTTGTGTAATTTTTATGCTGTTTATTGGCATTTATCATGTAATTTTTTTTAGTATTTGTTAACATTAACTGCGTCCTTTATTAACATTTGTGTGATTTTTTGGGGTTATTTGTAAGTTTTTACTACGTGTTAGCACTTTTTGTGTAATTTGTGGGCAATTGACATGATTTTTTTAACATTTATGGGATTTATTAGCATTGGTCCTGTGATTTATTTGCATTTATCATATGATTTCTTACCATTGTGTGTTATTTTTGTGTGATTTTTTTATGCTATATATTGAGATTTGTCATGCAATTTTTTAAAGTATTTTAGAGGATTTGTTAACATTAACTGCGTCATTTATTAACATTTGCTGTGTGATTTTTTATATCATTTGTAAGTTTTTATTACGTGTTTTGTTAACACTTTTTGTGTAATTTTTCGATAGTTGTCATTTGAATTTTTAGCATTTGTTAAACTTTTGTTTTGGTAATTATAAATACATTTTTAGAATCTGCACCAAAGGAAATACTAAATTTAATTTAAAAAATGGTTGGAATAAAAATAGGAACTAGAATTTTTTTTTTTTTTTCGTCTAATTTGAGTTTATGGACTTTCGTGACTTTATCCAAGACTTTCTAAATCAAGAATTTATTCTATCATTCCATCAGTGTCTTACAGAAAAATGAAATTTTTTTTCCTTTCTTTCAAAAATATACGGTACTGAAGACACATTAAACCCATTTTTTTTAAAAATTTATTTATTTAGTTTCCATGAATTTTTGTATTTAAATCTTCATACTATAACTCATTTTATCAATTTGTAAAGAAAAATTTTCTTTGAAGATGAAAATTGCATTGATTTATTTTAAGATTAAAATTGATAAATTCTTGAAGATTCATTAAAAACACTCAATACCAGTTTCATTTTTTATTTTTATCCATTATTTTTATCCATTTCATTTTATTTTTAATTGTACGTAGCTATTACGTTTGTAATTGTTCAATAGCTTTAGATTTCGATTTTTAAGAAAAATAATATTTAGTGTCAATGATATTATTTATTTTTGTAATTAAAGTATTAATTAGGCATATAAAATGTATTTATAACAGTGTATTAAATAAGCAGATGAAAATGTATTTATAAAAATGTCTTAAATAAGCAGGTGTAAGTGTATTTAAAAAAGTATTTAAAAACCAGTATTTATAAAAATGTCTTAAATAAGCAAATAAAAATGTATTTATAAAAAAAGTGTATTTTAAAAAAGCAGATAAAAATGTATTTATAGAAGTATATTAAATAAGCAGATGAACATGTATTTAAAAAACCAGATAAATATGTATTTATAAAAATATCTTTGTCTTAAATAAGCAAATAAAAATGTATTTATAAAAATATCTTAAATAAGCAGATGAAAATGTATCTAAGTTATGTACTAGTTGCTTCTTATATTTGATGTACCTCTATATGAATATTATTTTTCTCTGTTTTCAATAAATTAACATTTACATTTCATGTCTCAAAATGTTATTTTGAATGTCCTATGCATTACTTACAATGTAATGCATCTTCACTAAGCTAAAACTTTCTCTGTATTACTATGTAATACACAAACAATTTAAAATTTAATGCATCTACAAAAAAAAGAATTTCGTGTTATAAATACCGCTGAATTTCGTCTTTATACTTCTTATACCGCACCAAACGTTAATAAACTTATTTAAAAAAACACAACATTAATAAATATTCTTACACTACAACAACTTGCTTACATATTGTTACCATACCACCATTTTATATAAAATTTTATGATTAAAAGAAATTTGAATAAATTGTGGAATTAATTTGATTCGTGAGGAGATAACTGAACACAAAGAGTAATTTGAATGCAATGAGAAATGAGAATAAATATGACTGCATCACAGAAGATCAGGAGCATGAATGGTACAATGCGAAGAGAAAACATAGAGCAGAAATACATTCCTCTGAAAGCTGTGAGGTCTGGAGCATCCTGATGGATTGAGTAATTGACTTCAAAATGCAATTCAAAGCCTAAACAAAGGTTCTTAGATCTTTTAACCAACATGGTTACATCGAATCTATAGAGCTAAAGTTTCTTTCGTTTAGTTGAAGGTCGTTGGGTTTTAGGAAAAAACTGAATGAAGATTCCAATTTGAACATTCAAATTCGTAAGCAGTTAGTTGCAGCAGACCTGAGGCAATGCACAATATTTTTTTCATATAATCAAAATATCGTCTGTCATCCGAATAAAAAAATAATCGATTTTATAATCGTAAAAAAAATAATATTCACCAAAAAAAATTGTCTAATGAAATTTAATTTCTATAAGTGAATATCGTCTGTCATCCGATTAAAAATAATCGATTTTATAATCGTAAAAAAAATAATATTCACCAAAAAAAATTGTCTAATGAAATTTAATTTCTATAAGTGAATATCGTCTGTCATCCGATTAAAAATAATCGATTTTATAATCGTAAAAAATAATATTCACCAAAAAAAATTGTCTAATGAAATTTAATTTCTATAAGTGAATATCGTCTGTCATCCGATTAAAAAAATAATCGATTTTAAAATCGTAAAAAAAATAATATTCACCAAAAAAAATGTCATCCGATTAAAAAAATAATCGATTTTATAATGTAAAAAAAAAAATTCACCAAAAAAATTTCTATAAGTGAATATCGTCTGTCATCCGATTAAAAAAATAATCGATTTTATAATCGTAAAAAAAATAATATTCACCAAAAAAATTGTCTAATGAAATTTAATTTCTATAAGTGAATATCGTCTGTCATCCGATTAAAAAATAATCGATTTTATAATCGTAAAAAATAATATTCCCAAAAAAATTGTCTAATGAAATTTAATTTCTATAAGTGAATATCGTCTGTCATCCGATTAAAAAATAATCGATTTTATAATCGTAAAAAAATAATATTCCCCCAAAAAAATTGTCTAATGAAATTTAATTTCTATAAGTGAATATCGTCTGTCATCCGATTAAAAAAATAATCGATTTTATAATCGTAAAAAAAATAACATTCCCCCAAAAAAATTGTCTAATGAAATTTAATTTCTATAAGTGAATATTGTCTGTCATCCGATTAAAAAAATAATCGATTTTATAATCGTAAAAAAAATAACATTCACCAAAAAAAATTGTCTAATGAAATTTAATTTCTATAAGTGAATATCGTCTGTATGAAAAATTAAAAAATTCAGAGAAAAAGTAAAACAGGCATGATGGAAAAAGAAAAAGAATGGTTTACAAATGATTTTCATTAGAAAACCCTCTCCAACAAATGTCAATGTGGAGTTTCCATTAGAACTTTTAGCATTGGCTCATTAGATATGAAGTTTATGGGCCACTTTACAGTTAAACTACCAATTTTGATGTCTAATGCTCCTCAATTTGGAACAAATATCCTCAGAACTCTGAAGAGTTCATCACCGTTTTTCCTAAAATCTAATGTAGAATTTTTTCCTGTTTTCATCCCCAGAGCAAACGTATAGAACAATCCATATTTTACATATATGCTTTGAAAAAACTTCACTTACACCAGAAACTCAGTGCGTTAAGTACCAAGTCTAGTTTCAACTATAAGATTCAAGGCTTTCTTTATCATAAAATAAAAAGGAAATTATGCGTTTTAGGATAAAAATGTATATCTCATATTTTTTTCATTTTAAATATATGAAAGTGTATATATCTAACAATAAATATTAAAATTTTTCTTTTGTTTCTTGAAATTAATTGTATTTTAATCTTAAAAAGTCCCAAACTTATGTTTTTTATCAGGTACTACTGTATCCAAAAAATAAGACCAATTTTCAATTTAAAATTCCCGAGGCTTACGGGCCCTGTGTTTCATCCGATTTTCAAGTTCAAAAATTATCTGATTTTTTTTCATTTATTTTCGTTAGAAAATAGTATATAATTATTTAAGTGAACGAAAGGAATAAGTATTTTTTTATTTGTTTTATGTTTTTTTTTTCTTTTTATAATATATATGGGGATATTTTCTTTCAAGTATTACGTTATTATATAGGCTTAAAATCTATTTTTTGCATTCTAAATTATTTTTACTTATATATTCGGGTTTTTTTTTTTTATTTTTTTTTTTTTATTACTTTTACAAAACAGATTGAATAAATTAATTTATTTGCTATTTTAATACGGCAGTGATTAATTGAAAATAAATAAAAGAAATATTATTTTTTAAATTAAAAAAATTTGAAATGATATTAGTAATAAAATATTGAACGATATTTTATTTTCAAATATAATTTATTTAATGCTTTTATTATGAATAAAGGCAATTTTTTTGGAATTATTTATTAATTTAAATTAATTTACATAAAAATTAATTAATAAATCGATTATTACATTTGTTTTATAGAAAAAATGTATTTTTGTGTTTCTGATGAAAAAAAAAAATTTCTTCAAAATTTTTGGCTGCCATATATATTAATGTCGTGCTTTAAAGGACTTTTTACATAAATTTTTCCGCTATATTCAAACTAAAGTTCATTAACTATATTAAAATGCCACCAATCCAAAGTATTTATTAGGCTTTCCATTGTTTTTAACATTACTAATAATTAATTATTATCGCGAACATTAGCAAAATTCATTTAGGTGGTATTGGTGGTGCCATCTGTTGGATACTTTTAACAAATTCTTTCAAATTAAAGACATTAAGAATTATACTCTCCTAACACAATGATATTCAAAGGGGTATAACCCTCATGGGAAGAGTTTTGGCATTTCATTGCCAGGAAAGAGGAATGTATATTCTTCGACAAGTCCATAATAACAGCATATCACTCAAATTTGACAGCGGACAAACAGTGGTGTACTACTGTGTCCAAAAAGTAAGATCAATTTTCAATTTAAAATTCCCGGGGCCCTTTTTTTCTTTTTTAGTTTGTTGGTACTGTCCTTGATATCAGTATGAAATTTGACTTCAAAATATTCATTAGTGTTTGAGTTACGCTTGGCTTTGTGAGGCGCTAAAACTGATTCCAGCGATTTTTGAAATGTCTGAATCAATTGAAGCAAAGAACTATCATTAAATTTTGTTTGCGGAAACGTATAGAACGCTGTAAAAGGCATTCGGTGAGCATTCCTATATCAGAAATAAATGTTTACAAGTGGTATAAACAGTTCAAAGAAGGCAGAGAAAGCATTGAAGACGAAGAGCCCTCTGGTCGACCATCCACCTCAACCGACGAAGCTCACGTCCAAAAAATTAAAGATTTAGTGCTTGCAAACAAGAGACCTTGCTGTTGATGTTGGAATTTCAAAAGGATCGGTCAATTCCATTATGGATCTCAAACGTGTCAAATCTCGATTGGTGCCGAAAACACTGAAAGCACCATCTCACACTGCATTGATTCTTCGTGACTTTTTCGTCAAAAGGGAAACCCATATCGTACCACAACCACCGTATTCACACCGTACGACTTCTGGCTATTCCCTAAACTCAAAAGACCACTCCTGGGACACCGTTTTGAGTCAATTGAAGAGATTCAACCTGAATCGCCGCGCGCTTTGAAGGCCATCCCTGCCGATGACGTTTTAACATGCATTGAGGATTGGAAAAAAAGTTGGCATAAATGCATTGTGTCCGGAGGGGATTACTTTGAAGGTGGTGAAATAAATTTGGAAGAATAAGGAAAGGGGTTTTGAAAAAAACAATAATTGATCTTACTTTTCGGGCACAGTAGTAAAAGACATTGAGCCGTTTTGTAAGCAAAGTAAGTCCAAAATCTGTGAACTTTTTTTTTCAGTTAGAAAAAAATTTATCAAGTATAGTTTTTTACATTTACTAGCTTTATTATCTTGGAATATGTCTGCTAATTCCCTTTATAGCAGAATTAGTATATACGTGAATCTGCTTTTCATTTTCACCTACTTTAAATTTATAATGTATTTTTTAATATTATTCTGATATCAGAAATGTTCACAAAAGCAGGAAAACATTTTGTTAATTTAAGATATTACGGACATGATATTCAATATTCATAATATTTCAATGAACATAAATGATCAAGAGCAATTCGTCTGAGAATTTTCCAGATTTTTAATGTTTTAAGGACGATTGTGGTTTTTACGCCAGGTATAGATCATATGCAAAAAATTACCGTAAGTGTGTAAAAGAATACTGTGAAACATTTTACATAAAAAATATATAATGCTATATATGGTTTATGTATTATGTTATAAATATTTCAATATTCAAATCAAGATATACAACACAGAATTCATTGTGAATCTAAAAATTACGCTTATTACGCTATTAAAATTACGCTTATTACGCTTATTACATATGTGATTAATATGATTACGCTATTGTGGTTTTTATGCCAGGTATAGATCATATGCAAAAAATTACCGTAAGTGTGTAAAAGAATACTGTGAAACATTTTACATAAAAAATATATAATGCTATACACTGAAGTGACAAAAGTCATGGGATACCTCTTAATATCGTGTCGGCCCTCCTTTCGCCCGGCGAAGTGCAGCAACTCGACGTGGCATGGACTCAACAAGTCGTTGGAAGTCTTCTGCCGGAATATTGAGCCATGCTGTCTCGATAGACGTCCATAATTGTGAAAGCGTTGATGGTGCAGGATTTTGGGCACGAACAGACGTCTCGATGATGTCCCATAAATGCTCGATGGGATTCATGTCGGACGATCTAGGTGGCCAGATCATTCGTTGGAATTGTCCAGAAAGTTCTTCAAACCAATCGCGAACAGTTGTGGCCCGGTGACATGGCGCATTGTCATCCATAAAAATCCCATCGTTGTTTGGGTACATGAAGTCCATGAATGGCTGCAAGTGATCTCCAAGTAGCTGAACATAAGCATTTCCAGTCAATGTTCGGTCCAGTCACACCAGAGGACCAAGTCCATGCCATGAAAAAACAGCCCACACCATCACGGAGCCACCACCAGCTTGAACAGTGCCTTGCTGACAGTTTGGGTCCATGGCTTCGTGGGGTCTGCGCCACTCTCGAACCCTACCATCAGCTCTTACCAACTGAAATCGTGACTCATCAGACCAGGCCACGGTTTTCCATTCATCTAGGGACCAACCGATATGCTCACGTGCCCACGAGAGTCGCTGCAAGCGATGTCGTTCTGTCAGTAAAGGCACTCGAGTCGGTCTTCTGCTGGAATAGCCCAAGAAAGCCAAATTTCTCCGCACAGTTCTAACAGACAAATCCCTTGTACGTCCCACATTGATTTCTGCGGTTATTTGACGCAGTGTTGCTTGTCTGTTAGAATTTACGACTCTTAGCAGACGTCGCCGACCTCCGTCGTTAAGTGCAGGCGGTCGACCACTGCTTTGTCCATGGTGGGATGTTATGCCTGAAATTTCATACTCTCGGCACACTCTTGACACAGTGGATCTGGGAATGTTGAATTCCCTAACGATTTCCGAAATGGCATGACCCATGCGTCTAGCTCCAACTAACATTCCGCGTTCAAAGTCTGTTAATTCCCGTCGTGCGGTCATCATCACGTCAAAACCTCTTCACAGGAATAACTTGAACAGAAATGAAAGCTCTGCGAAAGCACTGCGCATTTATACCTGTTCTACGCGATGCTACTGCCATCTGAAAATTTGCATATTGCTATCCCATGACTTTTGTCACTTCAGTGTACATGGTTTATGTATTATGTTATAAATATTTCAAAATTCAAATCAAGAGGTCAAGATATACAACACAGAATTCATTGTGAATCTAAAAATTAAATTTATTTTCTTTCATAATTTTCATGGTAGTGAAAAAAATAACAATTGCAAAAGAAAATTGCTTTTTGCCTAAACCTAATTTTACAGTTATGTTTTTTATTAAGTATTTAAATAACAAAAATATCAAAAGCAATTATTAGAGTTAGAGATTACTTGGTTCTTTCCTACGATTTAGGATCAGATGTTTAAAATTGAAAGAATAATTTTTGATTTGGAAAGAATGTCAGAAACAGTGATGTCCACTTACAGTTTTTATTTATTTTGCACGAATTTTTGTGCTTGAAATTTTTCAATTACCCCTCTTAAAACAATGTATAATTTCCAAGGTTTTTTTTTTATTCATCTTCAATTAAACGATTTGGGTCCTGTATCATATTTACGATCACATTTGCAATATTTTCACTGCGATTCGCAATTGCAACTTGCAACAAAGTGCGATTTTGACTGTTACGCGCATGAATAACAGCTGAAAATTCATCTGATTCTAACGACTGCAAGGACGTCAGTGTCTCCGAACTTCCTCCTTCAACGCCACAAAATAATTCTTGTAATAAGTACAAAAATCTTCGAACAGGAGGAACCCTTGACAGATTGACCGGCATGTCATTATCTTTGTTTTTAACATCAAATGATGCACCATATTTTAACAAACACTTGATCATTTTCAAATCCCCCTTTTCAGCTGCCACATGTAATGCTGTAGTTTTGCCATTGGTTGTCTGAGCATTTATAAAATCACTTAGTTCATTACCATTCACAGACTTCAGTAAGATTTCAGCGATGTCTTTGTTACTTTTGGAAACCGCAACATGTAAAGGAGTATTTCCTTTTAACGATACACATTTGAGGTCACATCCGGCATCTATAAGATTTTTAACAATGACCTTATGGTCATGGCAGACTGCCCAATGCAAAAGACTGAAACCATTTTTATCTTTGGCATTGAGAATCTCTCTTTGTCCATTGACAAGGTGAGCAACATTGAGAGTCCCAGCTTTGACATCTTCAAATGCTTTACTTACTAAAATAAGCAGTTGCTTCGTTTCGCTACCAGAAGCAAGACTTAAAGGGGTTTTGCCTTCAAAATCTACAACGTTATGCGAAGCACCTTTATTTAATAAGTATTTAACCACTTCAAAGTGGCCCTTTTAGCGGCGTAATGCAGTGGACTTCTTCCTTCGTAATCTTCCTCGTTTACATCAACACCCTGATTCAAACATTCCATGATTCTACTTAAATCTCCTGTTTCTGCTGCGGCATGGACAGTTGTTATCCATAATTCTTTTAAACGGGTCTTTGCTTCAATGGTTGAAGGATGGTTGGGGCCGAATACTTGTCGAAAACCCTTAAACATTTCTAGAAGGACTTTGTTAGCTTCGTTAAATTTGTTTTGGCCAATAAGTATAGTAGCAATGTTGTTTTTTATTCTCAAAGCTTCATTGTGTGTTGCTCCAAGTGTTCTTTCGTATTTCTGATGGACATCTTCACAAATTTCTAGAGCTTTATCAAAATCGTTAAGATCTATCAAAATTGCACCTATATTAGCTCTAGTCGCTAGAATATCGGCGTGGGACTCATCAAAGACGTTCTTAAATTTTTTTTCTACATCTTCAAGTATTTCCAAAGCTTCTTCATACATTCCTTTTCCTCGTAAAACTAACGCGATCTCTCTCCTAGTTCTAAGAGTATCTGGATGAAGCTCTCCAAGGGATTCGATTCTTTGGTACAGGCATTCATTAAAGTACTTAAGAGCTTGATTATATTTCTCTTGAGCCAGGAAAACAATAGCTATACTGCATTTAATCTGCGCAACATCGTCATCATCTGCATTTGAAAATTCCTTTCGCTGATCAAGAACATCTTGCAAAATATCAAGTGCTTCAGAATATTTCCCCATGTCATTCAGCAGAAGTGCATAGTCGTGCCAAGCGGTTAACGTTGCCTCATCGTATGTCTCTGACACTTTTTTCCCTTCCAGAAGAGTTTGGTAAATCTTCAGAGCATTCTCATAATCAGATAATTCACATAACTCTCTTGCTTTGGTGGTTAGGGTGTGGTCTATCTCCTCTGTTCCCGAATGTTTTGCATCTTTTAAGTGAAGAGAATCTAATGTTTTCTTAGATTTTACGTGTTTTCCTTTCATCCCCAATAGCGTAGCCAGGTTGTGCTGAAGCGATAAAGTTGCATCGTGGCACTCTCCGACGGTTATTTTCAAAAATGGCAAGGTTGCTTGACAAAATTCAAAAGCTTCTTCGAGCCTGTTTACTTCCATCAGACGAGTCACAACTTGACTTGGCAATCCAGGAAAGTCTTCTACGAGTTCTTTATGTTTGCTGGCAAATTTCAATACGGACATGGCGTGATCCAGGCTATTTGGCGAAAACCTCTTTTTTGAAACATGAAAAGCCATAAGTCTGGCAGCTCGTTTGAGATGATCTTTTTCTAATCCACCATCTCTCAATAAAGCTCTAATTATTTCTTGAGTTTTTTTATCGATCCTAAACTTGCTGGGGTCGCTTCCATGAAACTCAATCAATCGATGTTGTTCAAGCAACTGAATAGCAGCTTTTAAAAATTCGGCATTATTAAATAATAAAAACATATTTACGTCAATGGCTCTGTCCGATTCAAAATATGCTGAGATGAATGCAATAATCAAAACTTCAGCGCCATTACTCTCGCTGGCGAGAGCTTCTAAGGCCTGTAGAATAGGTTCTTCCATCTTTGGCTGTTGGTAATACTCTTACGGAAAAGCTTAAAAGCTTTCAACTTAGTCCTGTTGCTACAAAAGCAAAATACAAAATGAACATTTTAAATTTAGCTAGTTTAAAAAGAATAGGGGGAAAAGAAATACATTTATTATGATAACATAAAAGATATGAAATTATCTTTCCATAAAAATGATCTACATTCGAATTTTCCTTTTGTTGCTTTTTCTCTTTTGTTGGCGAAAATAAAGATAACTGCTATCAGGCTTGCAAAAGGAATTTTTTCTATTGCGTACCGATTAAACGGAATAACGTATTCATAATGATAAAACTCTTACCACCTCTTTTTTAAACACGAATCATTTCAACTTTTTTTTATTTTCAAATTATTAAATATTATTTAATATCTAATTTATCTGTAGGTTTCCTTTTCGTAAATGATATATCTCGTTTTGATAAAAGAAAGCAAAAAGTGTTTATTCATTATAGAATGATTGCATTCAATTTAGCAATGATCTATAATGTAGCTTATCAACTGTTTTTATTAATGTTCATATTTTTTTTTTAATATTTGTCGCAAGAATGGGATACAAAACACGAGTTTTTGAATTTTTTTTCCTGTTAAATTTTATTTATACTTTGGCATTTATTATTTTTACTAAAATAACTGTATTAAATTTATGTTACGCGGTTTTGTCCTGTAACGTCTCGGCTTATATTAGACCTATAACGGCTTCAAGAAGATGGCCACTTTCAGGTTCATGGGAATAATTTAATTTTTATTTACAAGCATGTGTGTGTGTGTGTGTGTGTGTGTGTGTGTGTGTGTGTGTGTGTGTGTGTGTGTGTGTGTGTGTGTGTGTGTGTGTGTGTGTGTGTACAAATAATGAACTCTACGTTATTATACAGAGAAATGTAAAAATAAAAATAAAATTTGATCACATATGTACGATTAGATCACAAGTACAGTTCACTCCAAAGTCGGAGATTTTTCAGAATTCTCGAGTCTATGTCTAATCTATTTGCCTGGTCTACAGAGGACCTTAATTATCACGCGGCGGGATTCACAAATCCACAAGGAGTTCACTTTGAACACAGGCGGAAACTCCGGCCTGTTCAGTCACTTCAGAGAAAAAAAAAGAAAAACAACACTTCTAGTCGATTCGTCGCAGAACTCTCCCTCTTCACCAAAAACCTCCTTTTAAGACAATCCGTCAAGATGGGGGGGCAGCTTCCCTCCTTTTTTAGTGGAATAGGCCTTTCTCGGCTCGTAATCTATCACTAATCACGATGGAACAACTCGTTGTATAGTTCATATTCAATCTGTAAATGTTTCGACCTGTAAAGGTCTCACAGTTATTCGCTAATTTTATGAGTCTCATTATACATGAGACCGAATATCTGCTATCACATTTGAGTGACAGGTTGTTCTCATTAGTACAAAACACTAATTGCGTGTAATATAACTATGCACAATACTTCTTGTTTGTTGTCAAATTTTAGTGATGGGCTGTTATATATGCTTGTCGAATAACCTACATTCCTCTCACCTGGAAATGAAAAGCTAAAATTCTTCCAGTGAGAAAAAAATGCTACAATCCTATTAAAAGGTTTTTTAGGAGTGCAGCAAAATATAATGTTTGTAGTTTAATGCATACAAATCTTGTTTAACATGTCCGAATTTGGAATTTTTTTTCAATCCCTACTATTAGTTCACACTCACCCTATATACGTCTTGTTCAAATTTTCAATCGTTCATAAAATACTCTTTATTCATCCACTCAAGTTCAAATACATTTTTTAAAACTTGTAGTGGAGGACGCTTGATGTTAATACAGTTTTTTTAAATATTAATTCAGCAATTAAATTTAATTAATTAATTTCAGTTTTTTTAGATTTAAGTTGCATGTGTCTACCAATAAATAGCTTCCAGATGTAAGAGGAAAATTTCAACTTTATTTATAAAGGACTTTTCTGCAATGTAGTGAAAAAAAAGTAGGAATTGACTTTTAAAAAAAAAATTATATCACTTGTTCATTACTTTAAAGCAGAAAAACACTACTGTACAACGCAGCCTTCAAATATTTTTTGTACCTATGGTGAAACATTTTCTCTTATCATTTCTCTCTTCAAAAGGTTAAACTGTGCATTTATGCGTTTATTTATTTAATATATTTTTTTTTTAATTCTATTTTCTATACAGAGAGGAATACTTGATAAATTACAACTTAAGCTCGTGAAATCCCCAAATACTATCACAACTTCATTATTTATTTTAATTTTGAAAGCGTTTACTTCTTATTACGAAACAGACGAAACAGTTCGATCTAATTATACTAAAATGTAATCAAAATAGCAATAAAAACGTTTGTTAAGATGCTTCTTCTACTATCACATTCAGCATAGTGTTTGCAAATAAACTAATTCATTTTAAAACCGATATGAATAAAAAATATGGTTTAAAAGTATCAAGTATCTTTATCATCTACATTAGAGGTGGCCAACCCAAATGATCTTGCGGCCACTTTAGAAATGCATCCTAATTCCGCAGGCTGCATATAAAATTATATATCCTCATATTAGATTTAGACCCACTATAGACATTTTTTTGGAGTGAAAAATTTAAACATAATGAATTATTATTTTTGCGTTTACTATTATTCTTACATGTAAACATAGATAATATAATAATAATGATACTGAGTGGGCATTGTAAAGAAATATACGACATTAAAAATGAAATATAAAATATATATAAATGTTATAAAGGAAATAAAAAAAATGAAATTACTAAAAACTATTTATTTATTTGACTAGTGCGATATTTGTTTCTCCACTCTTTCACTTAGCGTTTGCAAATCGATCTCAATTTGGGTATTTGCACATCGTAATGGGTGTTGCATCCCTTATGTTTGAGCGTGTTTTGTATTGGGTCAATTTCATTTAAAAAAAAAAAAAAACGATTCGCAGGTGTAAGTTGAGCCAAAAGCACTAACAACTTGAACTAAGAGTCTGGTTTGCTCTACTATCAACAATCAGCTATGCGTATCTAGGAAGGGTCACTGAGGTCACTTAAAGTGAAACATGGAAGCTGTTATATTAGATGTTCCAAGATGTGCGCGCATCATAAATTCGCAGAATATAATTTAATTATTCTGAGAACTCATAACTGTAATATTTTTGCGAATACAAAACAGATATTGCCTGCTTTATCTATATAAACTCATAAATAAAACACGCAATATCTGTCACATATTCGCAAAAATATTATTTTGAAATCACAGCTAATTTTTAAATATGTGGATGTATACATAAAGTATTTTTTAATGCATTATTTTGCCACTACTTTGGCCATTTTAAAATAAATATATTTTATAAAAATGGGATAAATCTCAAGGCCTCAAAATAAATCTCAGGGGCAGCAAAAATATTCAAGGCGGGCCGCATGAGGCCCGCGGGTTGGCCGCCCCTGATTTACATCAGCGATTTCCAAACTTATTTATGCCACGTCTCCCTTTTTAAGGAAAAACATTACTCAACCCCACCCAGGAAATTTACTTTCTTTAAGCTGACAAACACTAAAATATAGTAAAAAAAATTTCAGTATAGCGTGAATTACAAAAGGGTTTGCTAGCATCAATCGTTGCAACATTGGCATTACGCACAGATAACGTAAAAAAAAATCGAGATAACGTAAAATAATGTGCAAATAAAACATCGACAAACGATCCTAATCACTAAGAACGAAACTGGAACTTTGTTATCAAGGAATTAATCCTTGGCTCTATTTTTGTCAGTCGTATACTTAAATAACTGCGATTTGCTTTTTGCTGACGGTTTTTTTTTTCCCCCAGTAAATATTACAAAAAAATATGATATGGTGAAAGATGATAAAAAAAAATGATAAATATGATTAAAGAAAATTAAAAACTTTTGCATTATAGTCCATAATTCAGAATTACCTCTCTTGCACAAAAGAGGAAACATTTACAAATATTAGGTTGGTGCATAATCATCAGGCGTTTTTAAACGATTTTCAACAGACACATAAAAATTGACCTCTTTTTGCAAAAAAGAGGAAACATTTACAAATATTAGTTGGTGCATAATCATCAGGAGTTTTTAAACGATTTTCAACAGACACATAAAAATTGACCTCTTTTGCACAAAAGAGGAAACATTTACAAATATTAGTTGGTGCATAATCATCAGGAGTTTTTAAACGATTTTCAACAGACACATAAAAATTAAACAGTAACATTTTTAAATGATTAATCAGTAGCGTAGTTACCATCTGCTTCAATAATTGCTTCCCATTACCTTGGAAGACGGTCGATTCCACGGGCAAAGAAATCACGCTTCTTGGAGGCATTGACATCCGCCACTAAGTTATCGAAATCTTCGTAAACTTTGTTCGCCTGCCAGTTTTTTAGCGACCGATTGACATGGTAGTAGGTAGGCGCTTTTGTGGGAGAATATGATGGATGTGGAAGTACGTACTGGGAACTACCAGCTTTATCTATATAAACTCATAAATAAAACAGGCAATATCTGTCATATATTCGCAAAAATATTATTTTGAAATCACAGCTAATTTTTAAATATGTGGATGCACACGTATGTATTTTTTTAATGAATTGTTTTTCACTACTTTGGCCATTTTAAAATAAATATATTTTGTAAAAGTGGGATAAATCTCAAGAGCAGCAAAAATATTCAAGGCGGGCCGCATGAGGCCCGCGGGTTGGCCACCCCTGATTTACATCAGCGATTTCCAAACTGGGAAGTAGTTCCCAGCCCTAGTGGCGATGCATTCGACAACAAGATGCTCAACGCATAGACGCGCATTACCATGGTGGAAGACGATGCGGTTCTTTTTGTGCAGTCTTTTGGTTGAATGGTCAACATTGAAATTGTCGACCAGCATTCGAATTGTCAAACTTTCTTCCCCTTCCACGGCTGCCAAAAATGCCTGGTCATCGAAATTTGAGGGTCAACCTCTTCCTGGTTTATCTTCCAAGCTAGTGTCGCATAGCTAGTGTCTTCCAAGCTAGATTTGAAACGAGTCCACCATTCTCTGCATCGACTTTCTCTGACTGTGCCCTCACCGAAAAGTTCGTTGAGATCGCGAAATGACTGCGCTGCTTTCCATCCTTTCTCGAAGTGGTACAGTATGATATGACGCATATGAATATGATTGTAGACAGGCATTTTTATAACCTAAACGTAGAAAGATATTTTCATTCGCGAATTTATAAAATATTGTACATTTTTATTAAAATATTTTTTTTCCAATGCAGTTGGCAAACAAACAGGGACGTGTTTGGATGCCTATAAGGGCTGCACCGATGTTACTCACTTTGCATTACCCAGGGGGCGCGTGTAACTTGATGGTAAGCCACGGACGCGGAGTAACAATGCCCCCGCAACGCTCCTATAAGGACCGGGACCTACGGCTTAAAGTGGATTCCGAACCACTACAACACCCATGGGCAAAGCCGGGATTTGAAGCTGATACCTATGGTACCGAACGCCAGAGCACTAACCATTCGGCCATCATGCCCCCTTTATTAAAATATAGCACTCCAAAGAAACTCCTGATAATTATCCACCAACCTAATAGTTTTTCTAATTTTTCTTATCCGCTCTTCCTTCTATCATCTCCTCCTCATTAAACGTCCCCAATGCATCCAAGATTATTATTACCCTTCTTTGATCGTTCACACTGCTCTTTAGGGAGTGGTATTGCTGAATTAGGGATCTACTACTATGTCCAAAAAGTAAGACCAGTTTTCAATTTAAACTACCCGGGCATATGGTACATTTCCTTTTTTTTTTTTTAGGTTGTTGGCACTGTTTTTGACATCTGTGTGAAATTTAACGTCAAAATATTCATTAGTGCTTGAGTTACGTTTGGCTTCGTGAGACACTAAAACTGATTCCGGCGATTTTTGAAATGTCTGAATTTATTGAGCAAAGAACTTGCAAATCAATTATGTTTGTGGAAACGAATAGAATGTTGCAGAAGTCATTCGGTGAGCATTCCTATATCGGAAAGAAATGTTTACTAGTGGTATAAACAATTCAAAGAAGGCAGAGAATGCGTTGAAGACGAAGAGCCCTCTGGTTGACCACCAACCTCAACCGACAAGCTCACGTCCAAAATATTAAATATTTGGTGCTTGCAAACCGTCAATTTACAATTAGAGACCTTGCTGGTGATGTTGGAATTTCAAAATTCCATTTTAAAACATGTTTTGGGCCTCAAACGCGCCCAATCTGGACTGGTACTGAAAACACTGAATGCGCCCGCTCACACTGCATTGATTCTTCGTGACTTTTTCGCCAAAAATGAAACCCATATCGTTCCACAACCCCCGTATTCCCCTGATTTAGCATCGTGCTACTTCTGACTATTCTTTAAAATCAAAAGACCACTCCGGAGACAACGTTTTGAGTCGATTGAAGAGACATTTCAAAAATAGCATCAATCAATCAGTTTTAGCATCTCACAAAACCAAGCGTAATTCAAGCACTAATGAATATTTTGACATAAAATTTCACACAGATGTCAAAGACAGTGCCAACAACCTGAAAAAAGAAAAAAATTGAAACACCATATGCCCGGGAAATTTAAATTGAAAACTGGTCTTACTTTTTGGACACAGTAGTACGTCCTCTTCGAGAGCAAAGGAATAGCGTACACGGTGGGTAACCGCTCCTTTCGTATATCTGGCAACATCTACAACAGCGCCCTCTATAAAGAGAAAGAACTTCCTCAGTGGTAGTCAATTACTATTTTGGTGCGGTTGAATGTCGTCACGCTGTTTCTTTTTTCTGTTATTGCCTTTTGATGTTTGTCCCTATGTAACTTAAAATTCGATAATGTCATCGTGCTTCCTCCTGCACACTGGCAAGAGCGCCCCCTTTGGCGTTCAGTAGAAATGGTCAGTCGGCCTCCAGATTCTAACCCCAGAGGAAGTACAGCGCAACCTGCTCTCCCGCTAAGAAACGTTTAGTTTACAGTCTCTCATTCCAAGAGAAAATATATTTAGCGTATTACTTGACCTACATACTCACACCCGGAGAAAAAGTATATTTCGTGCACCTTGCACGTGGCAGAGTATCGGGTTTTCGACTTAAGAAGTGAAATCCTTCCATAAATCTATAATTATTTATCTCTAAATGTGTTACGTATTGTATGTCTCTAATTGTAAGTGTGTGGTGTTTGTGAGTATGTAAATAAAGCTGTGAGTTGGCCAACCTGTGCCTCAAGTATCTTAACCCAACTACACCCAATTACAGTCTGGTTGCCCTACTTGCACACTACAATAAGTGATTGTCTTAATAAGTGATTGTCCTAATTAACCCTATTTCGCCTTTTCTCAAGTTTACTACTATGCCCAAAAAGTAAGATCAATTTTTTTTCAAAAACTCTTTATTTAATCTTCCAAATTCATTTCATCTCCTTCAATCCCCTCCGGACACAATGCACTTATGCCAACGTTTTTTCCAATCCTCAATACATGCTGCATCGGCAGGGATTGCCTTCAAAGCGCGGGGCGATTCGCGTTGAATCTCTTCAATCGACTCAAAACGGTGTCCCCGGAGTGGTTTTTTGAGTTTAGGGAATAGCCAGAAGTGGTACGGTGTGAATACGGTGGTTGTGGAACGATATTGGCTTCATTTTTGGCGAAAGAGTCACGAAGAATCAATGCAGTGTGAGCTGGCGCATTCAGTGTCTTCGGTACCAATAGAGGTTTGACGCGTTTGAGGCCCAAAATGGAATTAAGCAATCCTTTTGAAATTCCAACATCATCAACAAAGTCTCTAATTGTAAATCGACGGTTTGGAAGCACCAAATATTTAATTTTTTGGACGTGAGCTTCGTCGGTTGAGGTGGATGTTCGGCCAGAGGGCTCTTCGTCTTCAACGCGTTCTCTGCCTTCTTTGAACTGCTTATACCACTTGTAAACATTTCTTTCCGATATAGGAGTGTTCACCGAATGCCTTCTGCAACATACTATGCTTTTTCGCAAAAATAATTGAATGCAAGTTCCTTTCTCAATTAATTCAGACATTTCAAAAATCGCCGGAATCAATGCCAGCAACCTAAAAAAGAAAAAAAATTGGAATTCCATACGCCCCGGGAATTTTAAATTAAAAATTGGTCTTACTTTTTGCGCACAGTGGTACATATCAACAGAGGCCAATTCATTTGGTCGAAACGTGTTTTTACACTCATAATATGTTACACAAACATACTTGTCAGGGTAATTATACTCATATAGTCATTCTGTAATATTGTAATAATAAAGTTTGTAATAATTATATATTTGTTTTATAATAAATACACAAAGACATCATTATCACTAACACATTTATTTACAACTTAACTTGTAATACATGGAGTAAACTGTAAATATGAGACATCAAGAAACATCGATATTTGTGCTCAAGATTCTTTCAATTCATATTATACAATCATTTTGCTCCTCTTATGAATCCTCACTTCAATATATTAAAAAAAATGTAATGATTTGCAATAACAATTAATAAATAAGATATTTTCCTTTTCAAATGCATCTTAAAACTGATTCTTGTGCGTCAAATTTTATCATAAGTACCATAATTATTGAATAATAATTTTGCATATCAGCATAGTTAGTTTTTTCATTAAAAAAATGGTAAAATCGCAGAATAGGGGTCGTTGCGATGCGGAATCAAAAATTCTTTTCGCCAAAGTACGACAAGTAACGGGTTGCAACTGTGCATTGCAAACAATACAAAAAAACTCTGGTTACCACATTTGGCGACTTATCACTCAGTGGGCGCCACAAAAAAGTCACCAAATCCCGACGGCCCCTATTTTGCGATTTGGCCAAAAAAAAATATATAACAATATGTGTAAAATACAAATATAAAGAAGCTAGATTCAAAATATAAAAATATCAATATAAAAATTTTTGTTTCTATGATAACAGCATTTTTATGATGTCGTTACTTATTTTACATTTTTATTTGAATACAATCCATTTATAAATGCCAATGCCAAATATAAAATAAAAACTTTGGCACTTTCTGATCATAACTTCAACTAAAAAAATAGGTTTGCCTATTTCATGGATGACTTCGGCAGTAAAAGATTCTCTGTTTTGTAAATAGTTGTCGTTGATTTGAATATAACTCTTTAATTGATACTCAATTTGAATACATCAATTGAACACATCAATTTGAATACATCATACTCATTTTGAATACATCAAATTAAAAGAAAACCTCTGCAAATCCATGCATTGATAGTATAAAATGAATTGAATAAAAACTGCCATATTTAGCGAGGGTAATAGAAATCTCTTTTGAGTGGGACCGGGGTAAACAGTTAAAGCGTTATCACTGCCACAAAGCATTGTGTTCGCAAATAAAAATTTAAAAACTCCTAACAAAAGAAGACAAAACTTTGGCTTTTTTTTTTTTTTTGTCCTTCTTCGAAAACATTTTAAATTATTTCAGTTTCCGCTTCCGTCCTCACATTCAGAATTTCCGGACAAGAAAAATATCTTCTCTCTGCTGGGTGCGATTCCTCTTTTTTGGCGACCGTTTTTTTGAATCGTAATCGCAGGGGGGGTTCGCGGCGCCAAAAATTTTGAAATGCATCGTGCATGAAATGTTTGCACCTACCGTTCCTGAACAGAGTCTTCAAGCAGATGTACGGATACAAAATGCCGGACCAACGCGTCACGGTCTCAAGACATGCAGCAAAACCAACGTAGTAATAATTCACCTTGCAATGAATTGTGTACAGCAATCCAAACATAACAAAAGGTATGTTGGCCAGTATGAACACCAATGCCATCCTGTAAGACAACCTTATAAATGTATGCTTCGAGACTCTTATTATTTTATCCAAATGCAAGATTTTGAATCTTCCCATAACATTGTCCACATTAGCAGCAGCGGCATCCGTTTTAAGTGCCTTACTTACCTTAAAATGAATGGCAAGCAAAATGAACATGGGAATGACATAGGCGCACAGGAGGAAGCCTAGCATGTACAGGGTTTGGTGGCAATACGCAATTTCCAAGGTCAACAGAAGGTTAAATTGGCAGCGGGGATCCAACTCATCATACAGAGAGCGCAAAAAATTCAAAAACAAAGTCAGTAGCAAGCAAAGAATGTAAACACCCGCCGTAACTGAATAAATAAAAAAATCAGATTTTTTGGGGGAAAAAACGATCCTGTAGGAGTTCAAAGCAAAAACGATCATCACATACGAGGTTAAGATAAGGTTGTACAAAGCAATATTTTTGGGTATAGCAGCGGGTATACCAATCAAAGAGAAGATGTCAACCACTGTGATCGTTTGGTAGTGCAAAGGAGGTAAAAGTGCGGTTAGTAAAACATTAAAAAATAACATGTTATAACAGAATTTGTATTCCCTGTTTTGGCAACAGTAATACTTCAGCATCGCAGCCATAACAACGGCCATTACGGCAAAGTAAAGGTGCACGCAATCGCAGAATAATTCATATGGGATTTTGAAAATCCAGGTAGGTAAAAAATACCCTTCATACCACAATCGATCGAACGCAAACAACCCTGCATCAGCATGCATCGAACCTTCAGTTGCTTTGACACTGATTTTATCATTCATGTACGCTTCAGTTGAATTTGGATTCATTTTCAAACGGTATATCAACAAACAGGTTTTTTTTTTATTATTATTAATAGATTCAACCAAGTTTTATAAAATAAATATAGAATTAATGTTCTATTTAGTCCAATAGAGAAGAATACACAGATGTCCGGGGAAATTGTTACAGCAAAGTATTTTCCATCTCTCCAGAGATCCACTTCAGAAGTTCTGTCCTAAAAAAATACAAATGAAAAAATTCATGAAATTACAAAATTCATTAGGGAAAATATGATTCTTTTAAAACGAATGCATTAAATTCTATGCATTTTCGAAACTATATTCACTGAAATATTTAAATAATGCATAAATATTGGCAAAAACGCATAATAGGGGTCATTGGGATTTGGCTTCAAAAACTTTTTTCGCTAAATTACGCCGAGAAAAGGGTTGCAATTGTAAGTGAAGTGCACTGCATACAGTGAAGAAATCAGGGTTACCACATTTGGCGACTTATTGCTCAGTTGGAGCTACAAAACGTTTCCAAATCCCATTGGCCCCTATTTTGCGATTGAGCCCAACTATTTAATAAATAAAAATGAAATGTTCAGTTAAGAGTATCTTTTGAACATTAATCAATTTTATCAACAAGCAGGAATGATTGATTTTAGAAGACTTGTCTTTTGTATACTAGCTTCATTCATTCAACACTAGTACATTATTTTGCTAACTATTTAAAATTAAGCTTATTGTAATAGAGTTGTAGCAATGTTATGAAAATATATATATATATATATATATACATAATATCATATAATATATTAACGCAGAATAAGCTGCTGGGATATGGTAGTAGTTTAATAGCTTCGCCAAAGTGTGCCAAGAAAAGGGTTGAGATTGCAAGTGATTTGCAAACAGTACAAGAAATCCGGGTTACTACATTTGGTGTCTTATCGTTTAGTTGGCGCCACAAAAAAATCGCCATATCCCATCAGTGCGATTTTGCCTTTATATATATATAATATTAGATTCCTTATAAGTTAATTAACTTTTTAATTAATTTAAATTCTTGTAATTTTACACAAATACCTCCCCGTCTTCAGTTTTTTAAAAGTTATTTTGTGTTGAAAAATAGTTTGCAAATGTTTCATTAAAAAATATTTTTAAAAAATTTTTTTGAGATTGCACAAAATATATACATTTCTTCTTCCCTCATATTAATTTAGTTTCAAAAAAACAATTAATTTTCAAATGTATTATTTTACGTATTGAAAATGGTCTTTTTGGAAGATAAGGGATGATTTTTGATAGCAAATTTTTCCAAGATAAATAATAAAAAAAAAGTAATTTTTCCGTTTCTCCAAATGAGTATTTAACTTCTTTAATGACAGAAAAGTATGCTGTATTTTTTTAGTAACGGAATATTTATACACATCGAGTACACAGCCATGTTAAACAGTAGACATCTCTAGATGTACTTGGAATTATTATAGTTTATAGAACTTATTTATAGTTTTCACTACAGCCTTGTGGGGCCTGAATGGCCGAGTGTCTAGCGCTCGGTGCCACGGGTTTCGGGTTCGAGTGCCGGCGGTGCCATGGATGTTTGTAGTGGTTCGGAATCCACTTTGAGCCGTAGGTCCCGGTTTCCCATGACTGTAAGAGCGTCACGGAGCAGAAGTCAGACTTCTACCTACGGGTGCTCCATCAGAACAGAAGCTGCACCCCTAATTCCATGAGGGACAACAACAACTACAGCCTTGTAATTATTAATGCTCTGGGCATTTGGAATTTTACAATTGGCCCGAATTAATTGCAATTTTTTTTTTTTTAATTAAGTTTTTAAGTAATTTATTTACTCCAGATTTTTTGTTGCCCGACTCGTGGCTCAGTGGCAACGTGAGTCACTAGTCTCTGAGGGCTGAGGTTCCATCCGCTGGTTGCTTTGTTGTAAACACTGTTTCCAAAAACGAGGGATTAAACGACGTTTGTGATGTTCAGCATATTGCCTCGTTAGTTGGACTACTACTACTACAGCACCTCACTTCCTCATTGCGAACACTGTGCTTAGAGCTGAGTTGCTCCTGTATAGTTTTGGGAATGATGTGGGTAAGAAGTCTGATTCGGCTCTGTGACGGCATAGGAGGCCGGGACCTACGGCTTAAAGTGAATTCCGAACCATTACAAACATCCATGACACCGTCGGGACTCGAACCCGAAACCAGTAGCATCGAACGACAGAGCGCTAAAAACTCGGCCATTCAGGCCCCACGTTAGTTGAACTACCTAGTGGGAATTTTCTGGTTTTTCTCCCATACGATACGCAAATGCTAGAATTTCAAACTAAAGGTCCTCCCGGAAGGCACTGCTCTCCTTGTTCAGCCACTCAGACTTCTACCTACAGGTGCTCCATCACACCAGAAGCTGCCCACCTTTCACCGATCCATGAGTGGACTACTCATGGAATATCCGTCTCGCGCTGCCGAACCCTGAGAATTAGTCATAACAGTTCACAGTTATATAAAAAATGGAAAAAAAAATCTTTGATCGATGTGTATTGATTTAAAAGGCTTCTTACATGACATTTTTTTTTTTTCTTTTTACTTATTGTATTTTAAGTTTTTGCTCATTAAAAACAAGTAATATAAAAAAAAAAAAAAATTCAAGTCAATTCCTACTTTTTTTTTCACTCTATTGCAGAAAAGTCCTTTACAAATAAAGTTGAAATTTTTCGAGTTGTAAGGTAGTTCCTTTTATAAATGTTTCATTTTCACTTTTGTAAAATTATTTTATCTCTAGTATTTTAAGCAGCGTTTGGATAAATTGAGATAAAGCAGCAACAGCGAACTTGCATCTCAAAGCACCTATTTAAGTCACTAAAATTCACAGTACCAAAAACTACCCACTTATAAATATAAATTCTACCATGACCAGGGATAACAAAATTCTTCTTTATACTGCTATGTTTCGCCCAATTCTCACGTACGCTTGTCCGGTTTGGTCCTATGCAGCTAAATCTAATTTAAAAACGCTTGAAACTTTACGGAATATCACTATCCGCCAAATTACCATTGCTAAATGGTCCATGCGCTATGGTCCTATAAAGCTATTAGCATTCCTTCTTTAACAGATTTTCTTAAACACATCTCTATTAAATTTTTTAACACATGAAAATACGGCAAATCCAGGACATTATTTTATCTCTAGTATTTTAAACAGCGTTTGGATAAATTGAGATAAAGCAGCAACAGCGAACTTGCATCTCAAAGCACCTATTTAAGACACTAAAATTCACAGTACTTACGTTCCCAATTATGATTTAAAACATTTGCACACAATTTTAATTTAATTTTTAAATATTTTTTTTTATTATTATTTTATTTTATTTGTTTAAAATTGTACGTGTTAATTTCCTTATATTTGTAAATATATTCTGGACAATTTTCAATGTTTCCACTGCACTTACTCTGTCATATCGGAGATGGAGCCCCCAGGGGCTAAATAGCTCCAAAAGAATACATCAACCATCAGTATACTAAAACCCTAGTAATGAGAGCTCCCATTATAAAGTCTCCAACAAGCTTAATGGGACATCTAAAATGCCTTCTGCTATTTAATTTGTTACATATTTTAGATGACTAATGCAACAATTTATGAGAAGTTTAATAATATTCTATGTACATAATAAATTACAAATATGCACTCATAATTTTTCATCACGTTCTTAAAGAGTGGCATTATTAAAAATGAAACTTTAAAAATATTTTCAGAGGTCAAATTCCAGCAAACACTTGTATTTAGTACTATTTCAATTTTTATGAAAAAATGACAATTTTTATAATTAGAAATTAAAAGTAAAAGTAAGTCTGAAATAATTCTGAATCTTATCAGAAACATATTTAATTTTAAATAACAGCTATTTTTAATAACTGTTTGCAGCTCTTGGAAGAAATTTTTCATAAAACTTCTTTTGATTAAAGGAATTATTTTGGGGGAAAATTTTTTTGTGTATATTTCTTATCATTAGTCAAATATCATAATTTACTAATGTAATAAAATACTGTTTATAAGGCGAAAATTTGTTCTATCATTCGACAGTTATCTGATTTTATTCAGAAATATTTAATAATTTTTGAATTTAATAATTTTTGAATAAGAACTAACTTGCATTTCTATGAAAATTTTAACCTTGAAATTGAAATATATATATATTTCAATTTCAAGGGTAAAATTTTCACAGAAATGAAATATTCATAAAATAGTAGCTTTAATAATGAAAAAAGAAACTCAAGAATTTCACAAACAGCATTTATTTATAATTTAAAAGAATTACAAAAAGAAAATTATACATGAATGAGGCAATTAAGAACATCAATCTGCTAATTTCTTAAATTACGGAATAATTCAAATTGATTACAAAAATAAATAAAAGAGTTTTTTCAATAATTTTGCTCAGCATCATTACTAGAGTTAATAGTAACCTTTGTTATAATTTTTAAACGATTACAGATTCTTATTATATATACTACAACTATAGAAATACTTCATTTTTCATTTAAAATTAGTGTTGCAGCATTTTTT
The DNA here is from genome assembly GCA_021605075.1 of Caerostris darwini. Lineage (NCBI taxonomy): Eukaryota > Metazoa > Arthropoda > Arachnida > Araneae > Araneidae > Caerostris > Caerostris darwini. Next base: position 54,842 of record BPLQ01012776.1, read on the forward strand.
TTCACAGGAAGAGTTGTACTATTCCATTTCCAGGAGAGAGGAGTGTATATTTTTTGACAAATACATAACAACCTATCACTCAAATCTGACAGAAGATAAGCAGTGTCGTGGATATTTATACTACATACAATTAGTGTTTTGTACTAATGAGAACAACCTGTCACTCAAATCTGACAGCAAATATTCAATATCATGGATAATGAGACCTCATAAAATTAGCGATTGTCTGTGCGACCTGCATAGGTCGAAACAATTACAAATGGCACATGAACTATGCCATGAGTTGCTGCATTGTGATTGTTGATAGGCCATGGGCTGAGGAAGTGTCCACACCAATTATAAGTAAGGAAAGCTAACTTTATGTAATATATATATATATATATACATATATACACTGAAGTGACAAAAGTCATGGGATAGCAATATGCAAATTTTCAGATGGCAGTAGCATCGCGTAGAACAGGTATAAATGCGCAGAGCTTTCATTTCTGTTCAAGTTATTCATGTGAAGAGGTTTTGACGTGATGATGACCGCACGACGGGAATTAACAGACTTTGAACGCGGAATGTTAGTTGGAGCTAGGAGCATGGGTCATGCCATTTCGGAAATCGTTAGGGAATTCAACATTCCCAGATCCACTGTGTCAAGAGTGTGCCGAGAGTATGAAATTTCAGGCATAACATCCCACCATGGACAAAGCAGTGGTCGACCGCCTGCACTTAACGACGAGACCGGCGACGTCTACAAAGAGTCGTAAATTCTAACAGACAGGCAACACTGCGTCAAATAACCGCAGAAATCAATGTGGGACGTACAAGGGACTTGTCTGTTAGAACTGTGCGGAGAAATTTGACTTTCTTGGGCTATTCCAGCAGAAGACCGACTCGAGTGCCTTTACTGACAGAACGACATCGCTTGCAGCGACTCTCGTGGGCACGTGAGCATATCGGTTGGTCCCTAGATGAATGGAAAACCGTGGCCTGGTCCGATGAGTCACGATTTCAGTTGGTAAGAGCTGATGGTAGGGTTCGAGTGTGGCGCAGACCCCACGAAGCCATGGACCCAAACTGTCAGCAAGGCACTGTTCAAGCTGGTGGTGGCTCCGTAATGGGTGTGGGCTGTTTTTTTCATGGCATGGACTTGGTCCTCTGGTGCGACTGGACCGAACATTGACTGGAAATGCTTATGTTCAGCTACTTGGAGATCACTTGCAGCCATTCATGGACTTCATGTACCCAAACAACGATGGGATTTTTATGGATGACAATGCGCCATGTCACCGGGCCACAACTGTTCGCGATTGGTTTGAAGAACATTCTGGACAATTCCAACGAATGATCTGGCCACCTAGATCGCCCGACACGAATCCCATCGAGCATTTATGGGACATCATCGAGAGGTCCGTGCCCAAAATCCTGCCCCATCAACGCTTTCACAATTATGGACGTCTATCGAGACAGCATGGCTCAATATTCCTGCAGAAGACTTCCAACGACTTGTTGAGTCCATGCCACGTCGAGTTGCTGCACTTCGCCGGGCGAAAGGAGGGCCGACACGATATTAAGAGGTATCCCATGACTTTTGTCACTTCAGTGTATATAAATGCATGTAAATAAAAATTAAAGTGATCCCATGAAATTGAAAGTAGCCCCCTTCTTGAAGCCGTTATAGGTTTATTAGAGGCCGAGATGTTACAACATAAAAGAAAAAAAACTAACATATATTTTTTAAAACGTTAAATGTTTTTAATAAATAAATATAATGTATTAAATAAATAATTTTTTTGTGCATAAATAGCACTTTAACTAAAACACAAAAAATGTAAATGATAAATATTTTACTAGGATGTATTCTTCAAATAGCATAAGAAAAATTGTCAAAGACTAGTTACATAAAAAAAAGTTATTAAAATAAAGTATTTTACATATTTACATCAGGTACACAAAAGAATATAGGCAGTAATAAGCAGGAACTAGCTACAAATTTAGCATGAGAGCCTTACTTATAATACAACATACCAGCCACACATTAATATTAAATAAACACAAAAAATTTTTTTATTTTTTATTTTGCATTATTTCTGTAGTACTAATCAATTTTAGAAGTTTTGTGAAAGAAATTCCATATTAGACATGACACATATTTCTTTTAAAAAAGAGATCATTGTAATTATCAATAATTATGGAACATATATATTAATAATTAAAAGTAAAGCCTGTAAATCCAAATAATAAATGCTAAATAATTAAAATATATATTGCTTAAAAGGGATTATTCAGGTTTATTTATAACACATATAAAAAGTCTTTGACTCAAATCATAAAAAGCCTTCCTTTCAATTTACTATGTCTGATAACTATTGTTAAAAATTATCTTTTTTTAATACAAATTAGTGAAGAAATCATAGAAATTGCAAAAAATCTAGAAATCAATCATTTTAATATAAAAGGACTAGAAGGTAATGGAAAAGTAATGCAAATCTGATTTATAAGAAAGATACATCAATGAAAGATGAAAAAGATAAATTTATAAGACAGAAAGATAGATTATAAAAAAGAAGTTCATTCTAAAATAATAACTTAAGTATTATTTAAATAAACCAGGAGTTCTGCTCTTTAGGGTTTCACTTGTTTATTTGGCAATTTTTTACCCATTGCAGTTTTTGCCAAGTCTCCCCCTAACAAATAAAATGGCATTGGCTGTATTTTTTTCACAGCCTTTTGGCGAGGAAAAGAAACTTGGTGAAGGTGTAGTGCGGTTTAAAAGTTTAAAGTGCAGCGTCCCCAATAAACGAATACCTTCAATTAATTAGAAATATAGAGCAAACAAACAAAGGAATTGTTACATTAAAAAAGAAAATTTAATCAGATGCTATTGCTATGTAATTGAAAATTTTGATTGTTTAATATTATATTCATGCATTTTTCAGAAACATTTTAGAAATATAACCTTAACTTATTTTAATGTATAGCATATTACAAATAATTTCAATTGAACAACATAGTACATGTAATAGAAGGACATTCGCTAATATTAGCATGGATGCCATTAAAATACTTTTAGAAATTTAAACTGAGAAAATAAGAATAAATTACAATATTCATTGAGTATTTAAATTATTGAATACACTTACAAATTATTCCTATAGAGAATAACATGATTTCTCATAATTTAAAAGAGAAACTAACTATGCATGAAAAATAATACAAAAAATTTGAAGATAAATTAATAAACTTTCTGTAAATATATTGTGTGTGTATATATACATGTGTGTGTGTGTGTGTATATGTGTGTGTGTGTGTGTGTGTGTGTGTGTGTGTGTAATTTCTGCAATCTGTATCTTTCTGTGTATATATACATATATATATATAACCTGGAAATATATCAATATTATTTACCTTGATGTCATTTCTTCTAGATAAATAATATTGATAATAAATTACAGCTTTGTTGTAATATTAAATAATTAAAAATGTGTATTTGCATTTTTCAATATTTAATTGCACATTTTTAATTTTTCTAATCTTAAAAATAATATTCTTGTAAAAGATGCTTTTTATTTTATGAAACTGCTCTAATTATATTTAAAACACAATTTTCTTTTTCTTCATAAATTGACAAGCAGAAAAATTACAAATCATTTAAATTTTTACTCAATAATAATAATACTTTCTATTGCTAATTTCTTAAAAACTTCACACATTTTTGACAAAAGCAAAAAATTAACTTAAAGTTGAATAACAACTTCTAACACCAGCCCATTTACCAAAATTCAGTAAGAACAACATAATATTTTCCTTAGAAATAACATATAAGACTGTCTACTCATTTGGACACCCAGTGTATATAAAAATAAATTTTGCCATAAAAGTATATTTTTAAAAAATTATATGGTTAGTATTATTATTATTATAAAATTATATGACGTAATGTATGTGTTATTTTTAAACAAGAAAAAACAATGTAAATAAATATGCCTTATTTATCTGATTGTAATGACATGATAAAAAAAATTATAATAAAGATTTTTTTGTTACAAAATAAATATACAAAATTAGATGATAATGATAAAATGCTAAAAAAAATGTTCAGCACTAAAATAATCACAATAAAAAAACAAAAAGTTTAAACAAAATTATCCAATGCTATATTTTTGGTATAGCAATAAAATTAAAGGACAAAATTACAATGCAAAAACAAAGAGGTTTAAAAAATAAGCTCAATAAAATTAATAAATACTAAGGTATAACATAAAATTTATACCTTTTTATTGTGCAATAATAAATTATTTATTACAATATTTAGCATCATATCTCAATATATCAAAGTACATCCTGATAATAATTATGCAGGTAAAATCCTATTCTAGATGATATTTCAGATGAATTTGAATAATCTTATTGCATATATAATTAATAGTTAAACTTGGGTACTTTATAAAAATACTAGAGGGCCCGGCATACATTGTCCTGCCCTGAAAATAAAAAAAAGTCTTGGAATCTGATCGCAGAACCACTTACGGGTCCCAGTTTTAAATCTAAACTATTCAGGGACCCACTCAAACACACACACAAAAATCTCAGCAACATCGATCCAGCCATTTAAGAGGCGTTCAGTGACAAACACACGTACAGAAGAACCCGATTGCAGTGTCACCTACTGAGTCCGATTGTGAATCTAAACCAACCAGGGACCCACACAAACAAAATTTCAACAAAATCGACCCAATCATCTAGGATGAGTTCAGTGACAAAACACGTACAGAAGAATTATATATATATAAAGATTTGTTCAATTCAACTATGAATAACCAAATCTAAATAGTAACTGCCCTTTCCCAGAAATAAATTTTGATGTTCTGTATTTTAAAAAAATAACTGAAGTTGGCATTTTTTCTTTAAAAGATTGTAAAAATTTGTTAAACTAATTACATTTTAAAAGAAATATTTATTCAATTATTGGCCAAAATATGGCAATAGTGTTATATCAGTAACACTGAAAAAATAAATGGTGGTTAATTATTATTTTAAAAAATAGTAATAACATAATAATTTATATATACATTTGGATTAAATTTTAGATCACAGAGCTTGTTTTACTTTCACCCTTATTTCTTTCAAAAGTTGTTCTTGTTCCTTAATATCAGCATTGCATTCATCCAGAACAGATACAAAGCTCTCGCTATATTTAATCTTATCAAAATCCTCATGGGGATAATTAAAATGCCAAATTGATCTATCTAAATACTTAAAAAAATTACCATGATATTCAATATCTAAACAAATGAAAGGATAAAAAACATTAGCATAGCGTGCTGCGAATTCAATTATAACAGCATTTTTAAGATCTAAAATTCTATGCTGCAATACATAAAATATTCCAACTTTGACAAAGGTAATATTGATTAGTATATACGTCACGGCCATTGCAAATGACAGTTTTAAAAATTTCCAACTTTCTTCAGAATTTTGTTCAAAAATATAATGCCTACTTCTTATTTCTTGTGCTATTTTAAAATATATAACAAACAAAATAAACATAGGAATTATATAAACATACAATAAAAAATTCACCATATAAAATGTTTGGTGACAATGCGAATGCCCCAATGTAAAAAGAAGAATAAAATTACAACAAAGATTGAATTCATTAGTCAGAGAATGCAAATGATTTAAATATAAAGTTAATAAAAGACTGTAAATATAGAAAAAAAAAGTAACACAATAAATAATTAGACTAGATGGTGTTGGAATAATTTTGAACATAAGGTTATAACAATTTAAAGCAAAAATCACCACAATATAAGAAGATGAAATAAGGTTAAATAAAGCTAAACTTTTGAGTATTTCAGGAGAGACACCTATTATGGAAAAAATATCCATTTTTGTAATAGTACAATGGGGGGAACAATACAATGGGGGTAAATAATAATACAATGGGGGTAAAAATGAACTTAATAAATTGTTAAATAATAAAATATAAAAACAAAATTGCAGATGTTTTCTTTCATAATAGTAACTGTTAATCATTACATTTAATAAAAGATATCCAAAAATAAAATGAAAGTGTGTAAAGAAAAGTAAATATATAAGTGTATTATCAAGATAAATACTGTTATCTTTGAAATATTTTAAAGTTGCATTAAAATACATTGTGTTTTTGAATACACTTATAAAACAGTTTCTATTTTTAAAAAATCATGCCAAACAGATTTACAATCAACTGATCAATTAAATCAGCAGTTTCAGTTTTAAAAGTTTTAATGGGAAAAATTACAGATAGTTGCTAAATGGTTCAATGTTACACCCCAGAGAGAGCCACTTGAAATTATGATCTAAAAATAAAATAATAAATGAATAAAACATAAGTCCAGTTATTATAATTGAAAGCATTAAAACAAATTTATGAAAATTAAATTATTAAAATGAAAAATTATATAAAGAATGTTAAATAAAAATAAATTTGTAATAAAACTTATTTTGAAAATGCAAGAAATAAAAAGAAAAAATTTGCACATTTAGTATAAAATATTTTATTTCGCAAAATTTTAAAAGAACTAAATAATTTATTTATTCAAAATTTTAATAATTGATTATGAAGTTATTGATATTAATTTCATTAAATTATTTTTAAAACTTCTTAGTTAAAAAAAATTGATTTCAATCCCTAAGTCCTTCTTAAAATACTCTTGAAGTAATATACTTAATAATTTACTTATATTACCTAAAGTGGCTTTTCACAATTATGACTACTTTTTTTAAAAACTTTTTGATTTTTCTTTGGAATAATTTTTATGATTTCATTGATAACTTTACAATTCTAAAACTTACTAATGTAATACAAAATTTCAAAGAAAAGAATTTTCTTAAGGATTGAGTTTGGCAAGGTTTTGATTTATTATCTTTGAAAGTTTTATAGTTATTTGTAGGTGCTGAATGAAAAGATAAAGATTTAGATTTGTATGGAATTGTTTGTGGTACATTTTTTGGACAATATTACAAACTTTTAGAGTGTAGGGAGCGGTAGATTAGGGAGCAGAAGTGGATTGGATAGGGAGAATAAAAATCTGTTTTGTAGAACATAAAAGAAGAAAAATAGAAAGTTTGTCAGAAGTATTAGCTGCTTTCTTAGTAGATGTTGACATGATAGTTGAAGATGTAGAAAATTTATTTGTAGGGAAGGAATATGATTTATCTGTTTGAGTGCTGACAGAAGCAGATGTAGTTTTAACCCTATCAGCCTAAGTAACGGTAAGTGCCGCGATGAGAAATTTCATTGCACCTGCATAAGAAATGTTTTGATGGACTTTAGTCTGTTGAATATTTTTTTTTTTTGAGAAGCCATCAATCTACTTATGATTAAATTTGCATATTTAAAATTTTTTGTTCACAAACAAATGGTACAATGATATAACTATGTAGCTAATATAAGCTAAGAATAATACAGCTAAGAATAATTTCTCTGTGACACATTGAGGTACCTCTGTGTACTGCAAGTAGGGTGCTTGGGAGGGAATTGGCTTTTATGTCTAGGCTCAGTGGATTTGAAGTCGAGTCCGTCAGAGCAGTGGGTATATTAAAGTGGGGCAGTTACGAAAAGGACGTTAGGCAACGCAAAGTAGTGACAGATTGCTGTGCTGCTGAGAAATTAATAAAGCACTGCTGCTATTGCCTTCCTCATGATTTCATTTTCACTCACTATGAAGATCCAGATTTATAGTATCTTTTTTATGTAAATGCAGGCAACTTTAAGAAAAGAAGCAAATATTAAAATTGCTCGCTGACATTTCTCTGATATAACTCCTCATATTTGTCTTCCCTGAGTAGTGGCCCCCCTGTAATTGCATACATTTGACAAATTCATTATGAGCAACAGATGTTAAACAACTTGTCAGAAATCTGAACAATGTACTGGGAAAGGGTGCATTAAATGTTTTATATTTAAGTAAATTATTCTTACAACTACATTATTTTAGATCCAAAAATAAATATATGTTTAATGCAAACAAACATGTTAGCAAAAAAATTTACTGTCTAATTTTATCAGCAGTAATGTTGATAAAATTAAGCACTACTCCTGAGTAACGATTTTAGTAGCTAAAAATCGTACTCAATCTAAATTTGATTACCTTCTGATGATTATAATTTGAAAAACAAAATTGGAATTTTTTTCATTCCTAATTTACTATTAACAAATCTTTTAATGCATGCATACATCAAAGCATTAATGCATAAAACCATAATACATTTAAGATATGTGATTAAATTAATGAAACACAGCATTTTATTAATAAAATAAGCAAACAAAGCAAAATGAGAGGGAGAGGGGGAAGAGAGTATTTAAAATTTAAAAAAGAACATTTAAAAAAATTATATTTGTAAAAAAAAAACATCTTATGCCTTTGAAAAAAACAAAAGTATTAACTTTCAAATTTGTGAAAAAAGAAAAATTTTAAAGAAAATTTGTGGAAAAAGAAAAATTTACTTTTTAAAATAAATTTGACATTAGTTTCATTATAAGTAAACCCATATCTTGGTGATGTTATAAATAGAGGAAATATTGATGTCAACTTTTTATACCAACAATAAATATATAAGTGATAATAAATGGATATTATTTGATAATAAATTGTTATTATTTAAACTAGTTTCCTTCTTAAATATTTGTAGAACTTTTTCTTTTTGTTTGTGAATTTCCAGCATCCATAGATAATTTTACCAAAGATAAAAATGCATCTTTTGACCCCTTTTAAATATATAAACTACAATATTTTTCATTTAAAAGAATAATACAGCAATATTGAAATCTTAGATATTTTTGAATGAAAAAAAAGTGGTGAAAGCAATTCTTACAATGTTTATGAATTCAATACAAATGTATAAGGGGTTTTTATTCAGTAGAAAATGCTACTGAATATACAACTCAAGCTACATAATTAATGTCATTAGCAAGCAATCAAATAAAGCAAATACAAACAAGTACTATCAGTTTTAATGCTTATTTTATGATTTACTTAAAGAACCCATTTTGAAGACATTGATATGATTCAGTTATGCCAATTTTAAATGCATTATGATAAATCTAATGAGTCTCTAAAGGCCTTACAAAATTTATATTATCTGTATCATTTATACAGAGATAAGGGAAAGTATTATATTGCATTAAAATTAAAAAAAAAAAATTTTTAATAATTTTAATTTCTCTCACTACATCGTTCTGAATAATTTTTCCGATGCACAGTATCCATACATTATACACAGTCCAGTCACATTAATGTGACCACCTGTCAAAAGCCAGTATTTTTATATGTATATTTTTTTATACAAAGATGTGTTTCTGCATTACTCCAACAATTGAAATGCCTTCCAATGCCCTAGGACATCCTTTATATACACTCCCCTGCAATGTGCTTCCACCTGCCTTTTGTGATTGGTTATTTCACGTTGACATCAAAAGTAGGTGGTGATCACATTAATGTGACTGGACTGTGTATTATATTTATATATGATTCTGTCAGCTACTTTTTTTATTTATATGTATATAATACAAAATGCACTTATTTTCTTTTAGTTACTTTCAGTATATTCTGATAGTTTTAGGGCACCTAGCTTTATGTTTGTAAGTAAATGAGATTAAACTTGAGCGCTATTAATGGCTCTGCTGATTTTAAATAATAATTAATAACTTTTCAAATGTTTAGCATTTCAAGCAATATTAAATCAACTGCTGCAGAGATACTCTGTTGCAAAATGAAAGTTTTTGTTAATACATAATTATTTACATGAAACTCTAAGCAATAAAAGTACAATGGCATTATGTCCCAAGATCCGAGAAGCCATGCAGTCAGGGCTACCTTGTCAGATTTAACATTTTATTAAAAAATTTAGTAACATCACGATAGAAGTATGATGAGTGGTGGCTTGTAAAAATAAAATTTAGAAGAATCTGTGGGATAATTAAGTTCTTAAAATTAAATATGCCCTGTTATTTTCTGCAAATGATTCTATTTATGTTCATGTTGATTTTAGGTGTGTTCTTTCTATTTTTGATAAATTTCCAAGGATTCTCATTATCCTAAACGCATGTATGTCTCTTAAATTTTTTACAAATGTGGAAAGCAGATTCATCCCTAAACAACATGTGCACAAAGAATTTGCATTATCTTTTGATATGGTATTTTGGCATAGAATTAAGCTTCTATATGGTGACACTATAAAAAATGTCTAAGCACAGTTTTTAACAGAATGTATGCACAATCTTTGTAGAAAACTATCAACAGCACACTACTTTCTTAACTAATAATGTGTGGTTCTCACTATATAAACTATGAGTTTATATACCCTTATTTTCCTATTTTTAAAAAATTATTTTATTAAAACATTACAGTAAAAAATGCTTTATATGCATATTAATAATATCATTTCAATAACAATAAAGATAAAACATTAAAAAAATTTAATTCCAGACAAAAAAATTTAAATTTATTACACCACACATCGTGCAACATTGTATTTTCAGATGTTTTGTTTGCATTTTTTTTTAAAGTGACATTCAAATTAAAGTTATTGTTTATTCTGCAGAATACTAGTAAAGAATAATCAGAAAGAAAAAAGTCTTTCAATTGGTCAATAGGTGTTCCATAAAAAATATGAAATTCGTGTAAATCAATAAATACATATGTATATAAATTAATTAATATTTATAAATATAAAATTTTGGTAATTTTTAAATACTGCACTTAGTTGTGTTTTAAATGAGTGAATAGTACTGTTCTAAAAAATAGTGCACTAGAGTCTAATTATAAATTCTCAATTTAGTTATTAATTACAAGTAACCAGATGTACAGTTTTGTACAATTCAATACTTATTTATTAATCATCATCAAAAAAATTATTCTAATATTTTTCACTGAGAATTCATAGGTTATGAATCCATTTAAAGTTACAGTTAAACCAATAGGTTTTACCTGAAGAGAACATAAAAAAACTAATTTATTTCATTACTGATGACTAAAATCAAAAATAAATAGAGCTGCGATAAAATACTTTTTGGCAAACTCAATAGAAAAAAAATATCTCAACTAGTCAATTTGTGATTTACTTCCTTTAACAATATATTTGTGCAAAACAAGATTTTCATATTATTTTGCAATTAAATCAAAATATAGAAACAGACTCAACCCCATACGAGATGCAAGACTTCAATTTTCTAATATCGTGTCTGACAATAATTCAAAAATACTAAAACATCCAAGTCATTAAAAATGTTATTAACTATTAATTATTTACTATATATATATATATAACACTACTCCTATTACCTTTAAGAGTTCTAATTTGTATGTTTGTTTTGTTTTTTAACTCTTATCCTACTTATTAATATTTTTTATTAAAATTGAAAAATCCAACCCTATCTTTCTATTACAAAAATAAAAGTATTCAGATAAAAAATTATTCTATGATTGAATATTATATGATTGAAAAATTTTTATAAACCCTGGTTCATATTGCATTTTTTCTTTGTATTCTGATATGAGTATTTTGTGAGGGGATACTGAATTATGAATATTTTTGTAATTTTATAGTTAAAGAAACAAAAATAATAAAATATAAACATAAAGCAAATTTAAGAAATAGTAGATAGTTCTTAATAACAAATGCAGCTTACTTTATTGGAAGAAACAAAGCAGGATGCGGGTTCAGAAAAAATTGTAGTAACAGTTAATTTATTCCTGGACACTTTATGAAAAGTCACTCAGTTGCAATTATGGATTACCAACTTTCAATTCAATACCTTTAAAGAAAGATAAAATAAAAAGTTCTAATTACAACAGCAAGTGATAGGAATAACTTATTTTAATTTGTTATATAACAACTTAGATAATAGCAACATTAAATAATAGCTGATAATAATAACATACTTTACTTTGTCTGCTTATTACTCAGATTAATAACTTTATATTTTGTCAGCATGAATATAGAGTTGAAATTAATGTGACCATATATTTGTTAATATCTAGAATAATGCCTATGTACAGATCAGGCAGCAGTTGCACAGCTGCCTGATCAAATTTCTGCTAACTGTTGAGAGAAAGACTCAATGAGGTGCTAGAAGACAAGAGGTGAATTATCCCAAAGAATTCAGGGGGTGAGAGAAATACAGTCAAGTCTTTCTCATGCTCGTTCATCCACTCACCTACAATTCTTGACAAATGAAATGTAACATTATCATATTAAAAGATTCCATCATGCCTTAGAAAAACAATTTATACCTATGGGAGTACATGATCATTAAGGATGGATACATGCTTAAATATATTCATACAGGTTTGGCAATACAAATTAAACCTTTTTGCAAATCAAATTAACTTTTCTGCAAAGCAAAACAACAAACCAATCAAATGTACAATTGGCCCCATCAGCCATCGTACTAACACAAAAAAGAACATTAATTTTGATGGAAGATTTTACTCAATGCTTATTGAAATTTCTTTGTTAATGAAGTTTTGTTAAACTATCAACCAAAATGTCTTCAGAATTTATATGAACAATTTCAATTAAATAATCAATAACAAAATATCGAATGAAGTTATATCTTATATCAATATGTTTGGTTTTAAAATTTTCCATTACATTTGAGAAACACATAGCAGCTTGGTATAATGGTGTAATGTGATTAGTTCATTTATGACTTTGGAAAACCAGATGCTTTTATACTCTCACGCAGAGTTGCAAATTCTAACTCCACAGAAGAAAGAGCAATGCATTTTTGCTTGCTTAATCGCCAAGCAAAATGCCCATTTCCAAAATAAAAACAACCATGTGTTGAATGAAGATTAGTTAAATGTGATCCCCAATTAGCATCCTAATAACATTTTAAATCCAATCCATTGACCTTTGAAAGATTTATCTTGTAGTTTTTAGTAAAAATACATAATTCAAAACGGCCACAACTATTTCTAGCGCTGAAAAATGTAACCTTTTGATAACTGCGGCATTAAATTTAACGAATAACTTATATCCTATTCTATTTCTATCTGCAAAAAATGAAAGACTTCCTATCAATGTCCGATAAAGACATTTTTGCATTAAATCGCCTTCAACAATTTCACTCACAGGCACTTAACTTGATAGAAAATAACAAATTTTAGAAAAAAAGATTAATAAATAACTTGGGAAACCCTTTGAATTTGTGCAATAACCTTTCAATACAAGTATAGAGAATTATTAATGTAATTAAAATATACATCTGATAAAAATTTGGTTTTTTCACGTTCAGTTACTTCAAATTTACTTCAATGAACGAGCAAATTCAATGAAGGCTTCCGCCCAAAATCGTGGTTGCATTCACTATCTTGAAACAAAGCACGTACTTCGTTCATCGCAGTCCTATGGAATTTTTTTTTGCCACGACATTCTGCTGAATAGTATAAGTGAACGTTCGTTCATGTGTGATACCTAACTTACTCAGGAAAATCTTCAAACTGGTTATGTATAAACTCTGGCCCTATACACTCAAGAGCTAAAACATTATGACCACCCCTACATTTTGCAATGAACTCGCCTGGATGGCGTGATCAGGTGGAAGTGGCATTTAACTGGTATTAAGTGATGGTATTAATCCATGCCAACGCGGGTTGAAGCTGTGTTGCGTGCCAAAGGTGGGCCAACTCATTATTGACAGGTGATCATAATGTTTTGGCTCTTGAATGTATATTCTTACACATTTCAATTTGTAATTAGTTTCCGGTTCTACTTTACCTAAATATTTCACAAAACAAGTGAAAATTTCAATTTTATTCTTTATTATATTTATCTCTACTTATAGCGAATAATCATAACTGACAAGAAATACTTTCTCCCACCAAAATATCTAATAGGAGAAGGTCCCCACAAATCTATATATAGTCTTCCTAGACTGTAGTTGCAGGTATTTTATGAACATAATTCTTCTTTAAAGAAACCTTTGTAGATTTCGCAATATTACAAAATTGCAATTTTATCAACAAGCTTAAAAGAAAACTTCTCAATACCTTTAACAATATTTTTCTGCTTACAGGTTCTATCAGAGAAATATTAACATGACACCATATTCAAGGTGTACAATATCAATATTTAAAGTTACTTTTACAGACTCTTGGTATTTAAATGGTCTTTGGATTAAAGGGTATCCTTTTAAAATATACAATTTATCAATCAGAGATACAGTAAAATTATTGCATACCATAAAAATAATATCACCCCACTTCATTATTTTTCCCGCTAAGTTAATATTTGAATCTTCTATTAAATATCTACGCAGATTTGATGTATATCAAGCACATATTAACGTTATTTGAACTTTACTTGTAACATCTTTAATTTCAAAGTCGATGTCGTCAACTCCTGGGGCTTTTGAAATGCAGTCCTTGTCTTCACCTACTAGTAAAAATACAGTACTTTCTCTAAAATTGTAGAAGAAGTCATTATTTTTAAAACAATGATATGGCAGCTGAATCACTCAGAAATTCGTCCAAACTTGAAATTGCAGCTGTTGGACGGCAATATTTGTGTCAGCCAAGAATGCTCCTCTTTTTTCTGTATTCTGTGCTTTCTTGAACTGTTGAATCTTTCTGAAGCATAGGTCTTCAGAATGTCCCGATATTCTGCAGCATCTTTATAGCCCCAGACGAGGAACTTCGTCGCTTAATTTATGTGATGCTTATTTTGGATCCAACAAGCGTCTATTGTGCTACGACATCTTAAACCACCTGCTTTCACATGAGATGTGGTAATTGGAGCAACTTATTATAGTTCTGCATCTCCAACAATTTGACTTCAACTCATTTGTAGTTCAGGCATCTCCAACAATTGTCAATTCTTTACTCTTTTTTTTTTTTTTTTACTTTAGCTCTATTCTCTCAGATTCTGTTAATAAATGCTCAGTAATATTTTTTACTGGAAATTTGTCATCTTCAAGACGATAAATAATCTGAACTAAATTGCTGTATTCTGGTAGAATTTGACGAATGAGTTGGAAATGTACATTAATTCAGGAATTGTAAAACCAGAATCTTTAATCTGAATTGGATTTTGGCTATCCTTTTGTTAACAGTTTTAGCCTGGAATTATATTTCATATAAAAAAACTCATCAACCAGGTAGACAACTCTTGCACGCGTACTTGGTTTAAAATGCAGCTTCAATGTGTCCTATGCAGTTTTTCCGTCGTCGATATCTTGAAATTTTATATCTATCTCTTAGTAGATAGTAGTCTGAATGACCGAGTGTCTAGCGTTCTGGAGCTCAGTGCCACAGGTTTCGGGTTCGAGTCCAGGCGGTGCCACGGATATTTGTAGTGGTTTGGAATACACTTTACCCGTAGGTCCCCGTCTCCTGCGACTGTAAGAGAGGCATGGAGTTAAGTCAGACCTTTACCTACTGATACTCCTTCACCAAAGAAGCTGCCCCTTTCCCTCAATCCATGAGTAGATTAGTAATGGGATGTCCGAGGACACTGAGGATTAGTCACAACAGATAATCGTACATGCCCGCTGTTTATATCATAGGAATGAAAACTTCTCTTTTCCAGATGTGATGATTTTTTTCTTCAATTTGCAAACTAATTCTCAATAGACTTCTTTTTTTAATACCACAAAATTTTTCAGAATAATTTCACCAAATTTGTATTATAATTGTTTATCATATTAGAAAGCTAATAGCATAAAAATTTTAGTGCATTATATACTCGATATTTCTTTAAAAATTTAAAATTATGTTTTTATTTTGGAAAAAAAAATTTTTTTTTTAACTGGTGCAAAAATTAAAATAAATATATTAATTAGAACTCAAGGTATTATATGTAATGCTAATATCATCAGGCTGAATTGATTTCACTAAAAATCTCAGATTCCATACAGAAAAAAATTTGAGTTAGTAATTAATTAATTTTGTTAATCAACTACAATGTATCATGAGTTAATTACTTTCAAGTCATTTCTTCGTCATTATCTTGAAGTAATTTTTTGTGAAAATCTAATCACAATTATAAAAGTAATGAAAGTTGTCCTATTTTTTTAGGGTCAACAGGTCAACTGTGTCTGCCTGCAAGTGGTTGAAGAGGTTTGTTTTATGAAATATGGGGCATATGTTTTTTGAAATATGTAGCCACCTCTATTCATTTAGCAATGTGACTCAATGAACAAAGCAAGCTTTTGCCAATCAGTGGATGACCAGTATTGCCACAATAGTCATTTTCTACATCATAGTCCTTAATATAAGTGCTGTCACTATCCATCTGGAACCCAACATGAGCAAATGCTCACTGAATTGTCAGCCTGAATACACTTGTGGTTGCTTCCTGGTTCATTTGAGCAGTAAGTTGCTCCACTGTAGTATGTTGATTTGTTCAAATGCACTATCTGAGATATAATTCCTCTCTGTCATCTATAATTCATAGACCAACAAAATTTACAAATTGCTGATTTTCTGTATTGTTAAATGGGGTACACTTTTTACCACAGTTGTAAGCAGTTTTCAAATTTCATGGCTATCAAGATAGTGCCTTTGGCTTGAAAACCAATAATCATTCCTTTTTTTATGCTAATAATCATTCATTTTTTTAATTTGCTCTGTTTCTGTATAATAGCAACAATAAAAAAGTTTTTGAATGCCTACAACATACTTTATGTAACCACTAAATCTGCTGATGATATGCACTTTCAGCAATAGCTAATAATTGAGGGTATGTACAAATAAAATTTACTGAAAGAAATCGAACAAAAATCAAAAGAACATTAATGCATTTGTTATGAAGTGCATTTAATGATTGCTTCAAATGTAATTAAATTAATGAAGCATAAAAATTTTTGCATTTAACAATAATAATGATTTTATTTTTTTTAACCTCTGAAAAGAAAAGAAATGTAAAAATAAAAAAATTTAATAATACTAAATAAGAAATATTACATGTTAAAATATCAATACTTAAAATAGAAATTTATAGATTTAAAATTATAATATTACATATGTTAGTTTATAGTATAATATATCAATTTTTTTCAACTACTATAAAAATATATGTATATTTTTTTTTTATTTTGAAAATATTATTTTGAAATTATTATCTTAAAAATCTAAAGTCTCACTACAAATCAATTTTTTACAGGATCATATGGAAAACATAAATGAATAAATGATAGCAATTCATAATGATAATAAATAAGATCGGCATCAAATTTGTTAAAATCACACACATTTTAATTAAGAAACAGACAGAAAAATATAATGTAGTAAACTAAAAATCAAGTTAAATGTATTATAAACATTTATATATATATATTTATATTTTAATGATGCCAATTGATTAAAATTGCTACCAAGCTGGGTTATCAGAATGTATAATTTATTGCACTTACCACAAAGTAGAGAACTAACTTTAGGTAGTTTAACTAAAAACTTTTAAATATGACCCTTTCACATTTTTTTGGTTAACAAAATAAATCAAAAAATAAAAATTCAGAGTAGAAGAAAGGAATGCATTTCTTAAATTCTACACGAGTTTTAATTCATTGGAAGGAACAAAACACAAATATCTAGCTTTACATACCGCTTTCTTTGCTAACCAGTTTTCTACAAAATAAAAATAAATTTAAACTACCTCTGTTTCCATATGTTTTACCTAATCTTAACAATCCAAATAAAGGGCTTCTATTATTTCCTAAACTTTTTTTAATTAATAATTTAATTTTTACATCCTACAAAAAAAATTAACTTTATTATATTTTTGAAATAACATTCATATTTTTATAAGTACATTAGAAAAAATTCAAACAAAATCGTGTGAAAACTTGATTAAAACAGTAGCAAAATTTTTCTTCAAAGGGTATAAAATATATTAACAGAAAATTAATTTTAAAGTAATACTAAAAAAATGTAAATAATTGTTATCTAAGATACAACCTAATATACTAAATTAAGAACATCAATGTACAATAATTTGCTTACGCTTTTTTTAACAAAATCAGAAAAATCGAAAACTTCTCTTCCATCCGTCAAAAAACATAAGATTGGATTGGTAAAGAAACTTCGTAAGACTTGATGCTGAAATGTACGCTTGCCTATTGGCTAATTCAGAGTAGAATTGGGTCAATGTTTGTTTATTTCTGTAAGAGGTCAATGGCGTCCGGCGTCTTCACTCAAGACAAGAAGCTGACGGCTTAGCGCATGCGCCTCTATATTGATTGCGTTCCGTGAAGGAGATGTCCAAGAAAGTCTGTTTGCACCTTTTTTTTTCCCTGTCAAATCTGAGTTTTCCCCAAATTTGTAGCTGAAAATGTCACTGCAGTCTTGAGTGCTATGATACTTCTATTGAAATTTATTTTAATTTGCCACAGATATAACAAGAAATGGATAATAACCAAGAAATAATAAAAGTATAAAAATTAATTTTTTTTATTAAATAACATAATTTTAAAACATTCACAAATTTATTTCATGCCAAAAATGTACTTAAAACATTACATTTCATTTCATTACTAATATATTGTACGGTATCGATTTCCTCCAAAAACCACAGGAAAAAATCGATAGAGCATACGACAGGACAAGAAATTAAATTTTACTAATCGCATTCACAGTGCATTGTACTAGTTACTGTACTAACAGGTATGTAAAAAAATTATTTTAGCATGACATCATAATTATTTTACAATTTCATCAAAATATACATATATAATTCTTGTAAAAGTATTTGTAACCTAATACTCTAATGAGTTAGGAAGATTGATCTTCCTTCTTCAGAATAGCAAGCAGTTTTGCGAGTCATGTCTACTTTTTCATTTTCTTTTGGGTCGCTCTTACCCCTCAAGCAAAATGAAAAAGTTAACTATATACACACTATACCTTTGATACCTGAAAGAATGAGCAGTTTCGCAAACGATGAACACTGCTATTCTGAAAGTGTCTTTCCCCCCCCCTTTAACGCTGTGAACAGGACCGGATTTTCCTATAGGCTAACTAGGCTTTAGCCTAGAGTCTCAAAATCAAGATACGCCTGCATTCAAATTGTTAGCAAAATTAAAATTTCACTATTCTAAAAACAGGCAGGTGAAAGGGCCTCATAAGTGGAATAGCATAGGGCCTCTTTTCATCTAAATCCGGCCCTGACTGTGAAAAATAATTTCTATTTAACTAGATGGAATTTGTCTGTTTTTTAAGACATTAGTTCAAATATTGATATTATTAGAATGTATAGTATTATATCTTAAATTTTAAATTAAATCTTTTGAGCTCTTTGCTAACTTTATTTATTCTGTAAGCTATAATTTTTCTCATTTATGTTAATTTCATGATCTGATAGTTGATATTAATTATTTTATAATCAGTCTTTTAAATATTTAACAACTGATAAAGAGGTAAATGAGAAAAGTGGAAAAAAGTAGCTTTTTGGTAACTGTTTAAGATGTTTCAATGTAACCATTCATATGCATTGAATAAAAATATGGATGCAGAAGCAAATTTGAGGAACTGCTCTTATAAGAACACTTCTAAAATACTCGATTCCAATGCCTCTTCCCAAATACAATACCTAGTATTAAACGAAGGAGTTTAACTCCTTTTCATATTCTTATGATTGTGCAAAACTTCTATCTTGGCAAAGCCAGGACCGAGCTATTAAAAACGTTTTCTGACTTCAACAACATTATCTTCCAGCAGCAAGAGGTAAACGATGGCAAACTATCACCAACTTATATGAATGAAATGCAGAAGATTATTAATAGTTATCATGATGATTTAGGTGGCACTCTCCTTATCATCATTCCACTGTTAAAATATTATGATTGATATGATCTACTGTTTTATCCGTTTCTTTCTATTTCATACTTACCCATCTTATTTATTTTCATTTGGTTGCCGGAAAGCACGTGCAACGACTCCTTTCTAAAACTGAATTTGTAATCCATCATAGACAATGAAATTAAGAATTTCGCATTTAGAATAGTTATTTTATAAATGTTTCATTTTCACCTTTGTTCAATTCTTTTATTTTTAGTTTTTAACACCATTTGTATAAATTGAGATAAAGCAGCATAAACAAGCATAAATCGTTAAGCATGTGGTAAAGTTGTTTTGTTTTTAAAACTTGAATTAGTTAACATTTACAAAAATGGATTTAAATATCCAAGTTTCTATAGCTGAAAGTAAGCAAATGTTGCAAAAGGCCTGCGAGTATGGCTACAGAACTGTAGCAATAAACACTATTGTGGATTCAAACAAACTTTCAGGAAAAAATATATATATACCTAAACCTAAACTGATAGACTTTAAAGTAAATGGTCTTAAAAGATTCCAAGTATGTAATAGAATAACTGCTATAGTTGAAGATAGTATTCATTGTGATAATTTTCTAAGAAGTCCTATTACCAAAAAGTATGATATTATCGCTGTTCAACCGATTGGTGAGAAAATGTTACAACATGTTTCTTCTTTATCAGACATCGACATTATAAGTTTAAATTTGACTGAAAACTTAGGATATTCACTGAAAAGAAACATTATTGCACTTGCAAAAGAAAAAGGGATTTATTTTGAAATCTGTTATTCGCATTGTTTTAGAGGTGAAACACAATTTAAAGTATTAATACGTAATGCTGATCTTCTTGTTGATGTGTTAAAAGGAGAAAATATACTTATTTCAAGTGGAGCTTCACTTCCTTTAGATTTAAGGTCTGTTGAAACTGTTATGAATTTAGTTCTGCTGTTTGGACTTAATAAAAATCAAGCTGAGGAATCTGTAAGAAAAAATGGTGAAGTTGTTCTCAAGCATGCTCGTAGTCATAATAAAACTAGTTGTGGTTATGTATCATTATCAGGTTTCATCAAACTACCAAAACATCAGGGTTGGATTGTTCATGCATGTAAAGTTCCAAAATTAGAAGCATCGGGTTCATCATCATATTTTAAGCAACACAATAATGTGTCTAAACGAAAAGCAATTGAAATATCTGATGATAAAAACAATAAACGTTCATCCTCAAATAAGCGAGCAATAGATGATAAAGACAATAAAGTGAATAAAAAAGTTTGTTCATGAGTTTAATAAATGATGTTTAAATGTCTGCTGTGTTATTTATTTTTTATAAAAATGCAATACTTATTTATCAATAAAATGATTCAAGAGAACTGAGACGATATTTATTCGAAAATTATTTTGCAGATGTAGAAACTAATAGTTTTAGTATGTATTGAATTTATAATAACCATATTATTTTTTAATAATTATGTTAGTTTCTTCATGTATAAAGGTAAATATAATTTTAATATCTAACATATCTACATCTTTTAATATCTAACATGCTGTTATTATTTAACAGACTTATATTAATAAATACAATATGTAGCTGTTGAACCTATGGCTTAGTATTTTCTTTGATTGTGAATTAAGTAATACTTGCTACACTTTTTTTGCTTTTTTAAAAGATTGTATTTTTTACTTTTAAAATTCTTTTATAATTTCTAATTGTTTTTTTTAAGAGACCAGTAACATTAGAAGAAAAGTAATATTTCTGTTTTAAAAATAATTGCACATGACAAAAGGCTTTGATTTCAAGTGTTTTGTACTATTCTAAAAGAGGTTCAGAATTATTTTATATAAAAGAATGATATTTTACTATGTAAAAGAATGATTGAATGAATTGGTTGTGGAGAGAGTATAACCATTCTATCACAGAATCTTTTTTGATATTGGAGAAACACTGTTACCATAATTTGTCTTTCTTAAAAGCATAAAAATAAAAATTGCAGTTTTTTAAATTATATTATATATATGTTTGTATATAATATTCCTTTGATTTTATTAATTATAAAGTTGTCTAATTTTAAAAAAACCTTTCATTTTTTATAAATTTATATATCTTTTTTTATATGAATCAATTTTTTTTGTTATCATTAAACTACGAAGAAATGTTTTTCATTTTTATTAATTACAAATTGAGAGTTTTTTTTATATGAATGTTCCCTGCTTTCTTAAGAACTTCTCTATTCATGTCAGATCTTAAAATAATGTAAATAATAGATTATCCTTAATTTACAGAAGATATTCATACATTTGTAAATTGGGATTTAAAAAATGTCACTTCGGAGGTGTAATATAAATTTTATGATTTTTTTTTAATTCACACTGATTTGATCAAATATATTTTTAATTGATGTTTAAATTAATATATCAAACATGCTAATTATTCTGTTATTTTTTTAATGCCAGTATTAAAAAAAAAAAAAAAAAAAACTCTTACCTGCTCACATATATTCATTTGAAAATAAAAATAAAAGCATAAATGTAAAATAAAGGCCAAAACATAAAATATTTTTGAAATTTTAATACAGCAGCCTTAATATGTTTTAGCTTCTTTTTCCTTCAATAACATAAGTAAAAGATGCTGCAGTAAATTCTTCATATTATACAAAAGTTCTTTCTTTAAAATTTACTTGTCTTTTTTCACTTCATTCTAATTCTCCTAGAAATATCCTGGTTTATTTGAGTCAAGGAAAATTTCTTGAAAATTATTCAGTTATTTTGCATTTTATATGTTATTATTAATAAATATTCTCGTAATAAAACTACAGTTATTTCCTACTGGTAATCCATAATAGTATATATTATGTAATTGTAATTTCAGCATTACAAAAAGAAAATTGTTATAATTTACAGATGATTAACATCTGTACAATTGACTTTTTTTTTTTAAATTTTTTAACTTTAAAAGCTTTTTTTTATACTTGTATGAAATTGCCATAATAGAATCAAAAATTTTTATTTATTTGATTTTGAATAGAACAAATTAAAAAGAAAATTTCATCAATTATCTTTGAAGAAAAGCATTCCTGGATGGTGCATTTTTTAAATACTAATATTTCCACACAAAAAAAAAAAGTGTCACAGATTGTAAACAGTGGCATATAATCCATACCTAGAAATTCTGATTTATTCGATGCGTTATTTACATATTGTAAGCAGAAAATCATGATGCATGTATCTGTGTTTAAAATTATGCTATGAAAGACCAGAACTAATTTTTTTCATATCAATATGTGTGTCAATTATTTTGTAGTATACAGAGTGGTTGAAAAGTTTTAACCCCATTTGACAAAAAAAAAAAATTAATATAAAGTTCTATCATCTTTTTTTAACCTAATTTACACTTGTTTTATGTATACATCTTTCATGGCACACAGGATATCAAACTAATATTTCAGCTTTATAAAATGGCTGTGGCAGTGTGTTTACCATCAATTCTATTAAATTTATCACTTTAATTCGTAATTAAAAAATTAGTTTATGTAAAAGATTATATGCATTGTATAATCCATTCAATGTATAATATTCAAATATTATACATTCAGATTATGCAATGCATAATATTTCAAGCTCTAATACATTTTGTTGACTTCCTAAGACACAGAAAACCTGAACTTACAGTGGAAAAAATTAGCTCCAAAATCTTTTTTAAATGTTACGAATTGAGTATAGTTTCTTTTAAAATATAAAAAGTAAATATACCAAGACTTTTAATCATCCCGTATTTAAAGCAGATTAATTTTCTTATACTCTCATTTCAAAATAAAATAATTTTCTTATTTTTAACAAATATTCTTCCTGTGGTAATTGAATTTGTTTACTCTTCAAACTGTTAAAAAAATTTAATGTTGATTATTACTTTAAAAATAAATGTAATGTGATGAAAATATACTACATAATATAAATAATTAAGATTTAAACTTAAAGGCATCATTTGCATTACAATAGTTGGGATATTGCTATGTTAACACAATCCTATTCGTGTTCATGCAAAAACAGAACGTAACAGAAGTAAATCATGTTTTTGTCAATGCTAATCAAGGGCAATTCAGAAAATGTTTTATATACATGGCATATTAACAATGTTGTGTCCATTTAGAAACTGTTATCTAGGAGTGATTATGTTCATAAAATTTGATGCAACTACTTTCAGAATTTTCATGTTAAACTTTCCAAAAATATTAACTTTTTTCATGTTTAAAATAAATTTGCTTAAAAACTTCATACGATTTCTGTGGGTAAAAAAAAGAGACCATGAGACACTTTCTTTCAAATTTAAGAGTTGTTGGAAAGAGATTCTGATTTGCTTATAAATAGTTAATAAAAATTAAAAGAATTTCTGAAAGGTTCAGTAATACCCACAATCATGCTTGCTGTTACTTAAATAAGAGTTCTCAAATGTTATTACAATATATTTATTGGAGTGAAATTTAAATAAGTTCAGAGGGATATTATCTTTATTCAAGTTGTAAAATTTGAAATTAACTTGTAGCCTTGATATTTATGCTTTATTTTGTACATTGATATTTATGCTTCTATATTAAACCATTTTCATTGATAAAATATTTAGAGATAATAAAGTGCATAGTTGTACATTTCTAAATTGCATTGGAATGCTAGTGATGGATGTTATTAATGTATAGTCCGTTAGTGAGAATTAGTACACTGGTGTGCAAAACTTAAGCAACAGGTGGGTTTTTTGCCATAACTCAGCGAGAAATCATCTGAGAGACATGGCATTACAAATGAGGGAGAGTATTATGTACGTAAAGGATGACGAAAGCATCGGCGCTGAAAAAGGAATACAATGCATACGGTATGGAATCAAACAAAAACAACCTTTATTGACCGCATAGTATCGTGATTTATGATTGTCTATAGAAGAGGAAGAACAACAAACAGATGCTCCTTAATATGGGATATGTCCCCCCCTCACTGCAATGGTTGCTTCGCACCGTCTTCGCATACTGAGAACCAGCTGGTGCAACAATTCTTGCGGTAGGAGTGCCCATTCCTCAATCAGCATCTGTTTGAGTTGTTGGGCGTTCTTCGGAGGATGTAAGCGTGCTGCAATGCGTCTCCCCAAAGCATCTCACACGTGTTCGATGGGATTTAAATCTGAGGAGTACGCTGACCAATCCATTCGAGTGATATCTTCACTTCCTAGTAGCTCCTCAACAGCAAGAGTCCGATGTGGCCGTGCATTGTCTATAAAAATGAAGTCTGGGCCAATGGCACCTCGGAACAAACGCACATGGGGAAGGAGTACCTCCTCACAATAGCGATCCCCGGTTACAGACCCTCTGTCGAAAACGTGGAGCTTAGTTCGCCCATTCAGCAAAATGCCTCCCCAGACAAGAACTCCAAAACCACCATAACGGTGTCTTTCCTTGAGGTTACTGGGATAAAACCGGGTCCCGACCTCTCTCCAAATCAACACGCGTCGAGAATCGCTTCTGGTACAGAACCGACTCTCATCCGTAAAGAGAACACGACTCCATTGATCAGTTGTCCAGTTTTTGTACTCTCTGCACCACTGTAAACGGTGACGTCGGTGGCCAACTTTCAACGGGAGGCAGCGTTCAGGACGGCTGGCGAATAGGCCCACTTTGTGAAGGCGTCTAGCCACAGTAAATCGCGACGCTTGTCGCCCTGTTGCTGAGCAATGGCGCTTGCTGATTGTTGTCGGCCTCTTTTCGCCTGCAGGGCGATGTATCGGTCATCCCCTGCAGTTGTCTTCCTCGGGCGGCCGCCACCAACCTTTCTAACAGCCGTACCTGTGGTTTGGAACGCTTTCCAAGCGCGCGAAGCACTTTTGTTGATTCCGAACTCTGCAGCTACACTGGTGACAGTTCGCTCCTCCTCCAGCTTTCCGATCATTCTTCCACTTGTGAAGTCGTGCAGGTGATTTCTTCTAGCCATATTCATTTCACTGGCACTTGCAGCGAATATGTTGAATTGCGTCTCCGTCCTTCCTTTTATTCTACTGTTGAGCTGCGCGCTCCGACATCACGCGTTTTGCGTACGCTCACGTCGCCTCTGACGTTTCGTTCCTGATATTTGCATACGCATGACGTTTCTACTGACTTATGTGTTCATTGTACTGATCTTCAGACCTCCTTTTCTGCAATTTCATGGCTATCTGCTAAATTTTTACATTGTTGCTTAAGTTTTGCACACCAGTGTTGTACGTCAGTGAAATTGTATCGTTATATAAGGTTCGATTAAGGATTTGCTATATTCATGTGGATATATTGTGCAAGGTCAAAGCTGGAAGAGAGTGAATTGCTTTTATTTGGGTGTGAATTGAAAGTTTAGGTTTAGTAGGAAGTTAGGAAAGTTTAGGTTAGTAGTTGAATGCTACTCAATGCATTGCAGGGAAGAAGAAATAACATAATACGAAATGCAACTTTTGGAGAATTTGGTCATACTAAATTCATGGCTGGGGAGAGAAAACGATTAGGGATGTAAATTTTCTCCCGCGGCCTACGATACTAAATATATTGTTTGGAGGGGTAATTATATCTTGTGGAGGAATGCATCCCAACAGAAAGTTACGAAATGTATCGTTTGGTGATGGATAATTATATCTTATGGGTGAATGCGCCCCAAAGATACCAAAATGTATTGTTTAGAGTGCGGAAAAATGCTTCTCCAACGAAGTATCGTTTGGAGAAGATATATATAGTGTAGGAAATGGATCACTCCTAAGTTACGAAATGCATCATTTGAGGGTGGAGAATTCTACCGTGTAGTGAAATGTATCACGTGGGGGGAAATGCGTCCTACAATAATAATTATTATTGTAGGACGCATGTATCGTTTGCGGTCGAAAATTGTATCATATGGGAGATGCACCAAAAATACTAAATGTATTTTTGCAGTGTATGTATATATATGTAGGATTTGTTTGTGTGGTGATCGGCAGGCGGCGACACATCACGGTTGCTTGTCTTTAACAGAGAATGTTTACAAGGTGGGGGAGTATTCAACTTTGAACTCTGACCCCACGAGAAGGGGACAGGTCCCCGTAGATGAAGAAAGAAAAAAAGAATGGCTGGCGGTCAACAAGAGAGGAGCGAGATAGGGCAGGCTGCGTCAAGCAGCGAGAGAATATGATTATGATGTATTAATTGTTAATGTAAATATCGCTGTACATGTAATCGTCCTTAATTAAATGGTTGTTGTTGAGAGAAAAGCAACGTTTCGTTAATGTGTTTTGAAATACACCCCTAGACAATCCACTCCGGCCATTATACCATTGTTAGACTGGTAGAGAAGTTTACAGAAACTGTAGGTTCGGCCCCGGATGAATCTATTGGAACCGGTTGAAAATCTACTGTATATGTAGTGTAAATGTAACGTTTGGGGAAGGGTGAGAATTTCATAGTCTGGGCGAATGTGCCCCTAAAGACACCAAATTTATTGTTTGGGACCTAGAATTCTATCGTTGGCGGAATGCACACCCCCATTTAGCGATAGCAATTGCGGCAGTGTGTGTGAAGCATCTGGTATCAATATGCAAGTTGCTCTACAGGAGGGATGTTGTTCGAATCTGCTGGTGGCGTTCTTTGCAGCTATTTCTTTTAAAATCGGGCAATGGTTTTGTTGGATATGTGAAATGTTGGGCTTGTAAATTACTGTGATTATTATGGTAAGTGTTGGAATTTTAGTAGTGACTGCAAATGGGCTAATTGTTGATCGTCTCAATGTACGGGAAGTGATGTTGGAATGTTAGTAAGGGAGGTTATTAATGTATAATTAGAATATATGTTAATGTACAATAATAGCTTATTAATATTAGTGACGAATATTATATATGTTAATTTATAGTAACAGGTTATTCATGTTAATTATGGGAGTTATGAATGCATAGTCCGTTTGGGGGAATTCGCTGTTTGTTGAGATAATTTTATCATTTTGCAAAGCCATAATCTTATCGTTTTTAAAATTTTGTTATATTCGTGTGGTAGTATGAAGCAAGGCCAGGGTTGGAACAGAGTGAATTGATGTTGGTTGGGTAGGTTATGGTTGCAGTTAAACAGAAAATTACGTCATACTCAATATATTGCAGGTGGTAAAAGAAATGACATCAAATGAAATGTATTATTGGCAGGAGGAATTAGATCATATTAAATTTATTGCAGGGTGAAAAAAAAAAATGGCTGTAAATTTTACTTTGACTAAGATATTGGATTTACTGTTTTGGCTGAAGGGAGAATTGTGATGTGAGGAGGAATGCATCCCAATGTTACGAAATGTATTGTTTGGGGATCCAAAATTGTATCGTGGAGGCGAAAACGATACCAAATGTATTATTTCGTGGGCGGAAAAATCTATCATATGGGGTATTCCTTCCCCAACGATACAAAATGTATCGTTTGCTGGGAAGAATTCATTCTTGCGACCTATTCTCCACCGATGATGCAGTCGTTTGGGAGAAATGTATCGTTCGGGAAATGCATTCCAAAGTTACGAAATGTATCATCGAATGAGGGTGAAGAATTCTCTCCTGTGAGGAAATGCAGCCCCCTTCCCCACCAACACTACTAAATGTATTGTTTGAGGGGAGAGAATCGTATAGTGGGAGAATGATATCCCAACGATACAAACTGTATCTTTTGATGGAGAGGATTTTATCATGTAGTGGAAATTGATCACCAACGATTTATCGAATTGAGGGAGATATGTTTGGTTTGGCATTCTATCGTGAGGGAAAGCACACCACCCTGACAACGACACATAATACATTTAATGGGGAAGAATTTTAACGTGTGGGGAATGCACCCCAAACAGTGCCGCAGCAAGGTCTGGTGCGGAGTTTAAAATTGTCTCCTGTCCACAAAATATAAAATTAAATTTATTGAGTTTTTATTCCATAGGTTAAATAAAGAGAACATAGTGTTCAATTATTTTGTATACAACTTTTTATGAATAAAAAAAAAAAGAAAAATGCCATTTTATTAATTAGGCAGTCAAATGTATAAGAAATCTTTTTTCACATTAATAGATGCAATTGCCAATCCATTTCCCCAGTCTTCTTATGCCACTGTCCTCAAATGTATTCTTTGGAGGCGGAGAATTATATTGTGTGGTGGAATGCATCTTTTCCCCAAAGCTAGGGAAATATATAGTTTGGGGTGGCGAACCTTATAGAGTGGAGGAATAAGATTCCAACGATACAAATGTATAGTTTGCAGGCGAGAATTTTACGAGAATGCATCCCAATCGATGAACTTCTTGGTGGAGAGATATGTATCGTTTGGGGGTAGAGAATTTTTATCATGTATGGAAATGCACCAGACAAAATAGCAAATGTATAGTTCGAGGGTGAGAAGAATCGCATCGTATATTAACGACCCCTCCTCCACGATTTATTGTACGGGGAGATATGTATAGTGCGAGAAAATTTACTATTAAAATACCAACTGTATAAGCATTGGGGGAACTTTTGCATCTGTTCTCACTTTGTGTCTTTAATAAATAGAAGTGTGTAGTAATTCAGCGTTTTTAATGAACAGAATATATATATATATATTTTTTTTTATCAAAAAAGGAAAAGTAAGTAAATTGGCAATTTTTAACTACAAGTTAAAATTAATCTAAGTAGAGAAAAATATATTTAGCATTAAAATTTTTGAAAAATTGTCAACAATCTATTCAGGAAAAATATTAAAATAAGTATATAATTAAATATTTTGAATTGAGTTCCCTTATATTTGTTTCCTACAAATATTTCATTTATTTTCTTAAATTAAAGAGCCAAGTATGCATAAGAAATTAAAAGATACTTATAAATGTATCCAGCCGCTTTAAAAATAACTAAATATTTCATTATTTAGCAAGAACTGTTTCGCTGTAATGCTCAATTTCATAATGCAAAACAATATTATGATAAATAAAATTTCCCACATGGAAATCCATTTGTAGGGAAAAATGTCTTATATTAAAGATTGTCATTATAATTTATTACTTTGTTTCATATAGTTAATAGAATTTTTTTACATATTAAAGTGACAAGTGATGTATAATATAACCCAAGAGAATCTTGAATGCAAGATTAGTGCTTCATACTGTCTCATACCAACAATTTTCTTATTGCATTACAAGTTAAGCTTTAAATAGATGTTTGAGCGACAATGAAGTCGTATATTTGTTATTTGCATAATTAAAACTGGAAACTTTCATTTCATCTACAACAAACTACATGTTGATTCCAAAAGTATTTTACCCATACTTTTAAATAATATTAATAAGGTTTTTATATAAATCAATTCAAAAATTTAAATATTTCGATAAGATAATTTTTTTTTATGAGTAAAAAGATTATTCTTTTGATCCTGCATCATAACTGTAATGCATAATTCAGATAATCCTTGTACAATGAATTAAATCATGCAGCATAAGATTTTGATATTTAAAAATCAAGATGTGTCCCTGTATTTAGTAAAAGGGAAATCAAAGTGACATGAGAAATACATGATATTTTAACAAAATATATACTATGTGTTCACCTGTACAGCATGTTTACAAGCATTAAAAATTAATACAGCTTGCATTTTAATATTCTTTGATATGTTAATATTTTGCATAATTATACTAAAATTGCAAGAAATCGTTATAAAGAAGTTAAACATGTGCAATGTAAAATATTACTGTTAAAATGCATATTTTATTGCATGAGATTTAAAAAAAAAAAAAAAAAAAAAAAAGACAAAAAATCAAATTGACATTTTATTGGTCATATCTCCTGGTCTAGCAACACTTTACAAATTTAATTTTATTTGCTCAACCAGGTAATTTTTATAAAAACATATATATTACATTGCATTTCATTATTACTCTGGAGACAAACTCAAAACCTAAAAAATATTCTACATAAAGTAGTGACTTTTTTTTTTTTTTTTTTTTTTTCTGTTTCTGTTACTACAAAAAAAGTTTAGATTTTTTTTTTCTTCGATAAGTTAAATAGGCAACAAATGACAAAAACAATCACTTAAAAACATATATTTTGTATTGAATGCTTAGTCACATTAGATATTTCTGTCCACTATATACAGTATGCCACATTATATCACTCAAGATAAATTAGTTTTGAACGCATCAAAACTTGGATTTGACTTCGTCTCTATAAGACTTTTTTTTAATAAAAAAAACCTGTACACTTATACAGAAAATGAAGAAAGTAAAAGATACTTCTAAATTGTCCAGTCATTTTAAAAAGAACTAAATATTTCAATGTTCAGCACAAACTAAACATTTAAAAGACATTATTTATGTAGAACAGGCTTATTTATTAACACATTCGTAATTAAAACAATATATATTGAGCAAGAAATACATGGATATATATATACTCAAGACTATTTTTGTTAAATATTAATATAATGCCCCTCCTCAAAAAGAAATCAAAAATACTAATTAATTAACTTGCAACTAGAGCTTTGGATTAGTTTTCAATGCTTGATTGTATATTGCTATTGATTTCATATAAAAAACTTTTACTTTCTAAAAAAATTCTTACAAACATTATAGTTGGAAGAAGTAGCACACAGCTTCCTATGTTGCCCGGCCTTTAAAAAAGTGCATAGTTATGTACTAAAGAGTTATTTTCCACATATGTACACAAATAATGTACAGAACAACATTCGACTTTCCTTTATGTCGTATGCCAGGCACAGTCTTACAAATAACATTTTATTCAAAAAAATTCATGATGGCAAGGAATATCAGGATTAATAGAAGGCATTAAATTATCTTTCTGTACTGTTCTGAGGAGAGATTAAAAACTTCTTAATAAAAAAAGCATTATCACAAAATATATAATGCCATAACGTTCTATTACATTATTTCTTGCAACAGAAATGGCTCAACACAGATTCATAGAAAGAACATCTGAAATGCAAGAGAGATTTTAATGTTATGTAAAAAAATAGGTACAAGAAATATGGCAAACCAACTTCATGGACAAGTTTTGTCAAAAACACGCAGATTTATTTTCAAGACGTGATATTTTACAAATTGAAGACCTATTTATTTTATAAACATGTATATTGCTTGGAAATAACAGTACCAGTTCAATAACAGATTGGAATAGTATTGCAATGAGAAAAAACGTTTTGAAAAAACTTCATATCTTATTGCTTATCTCATAAATCTGACAGCTCTTCTTTGCATAATTATTTAAAAAAATTATAATACATAAAGCAATAGATTAGTTACATTGCATTTTTCAGCATACTTTTATCAATTAAAAATAGTAAGTATTTTAAAAGTAATGAACACAATCTAAACACTCTGAGTAAACAACTTTAAAGTTATAACTATAGAATATATTTCATACAAAACACGATAAGCTTCATTAAACAGTCATCGAAATTATTCAAAGCAAATTTCACATTAGATATACAAAGAAGATACTAAAAAAATTCATGATAAAAATGAGATGAGCTATATACAATGTTTAAAATTAAACTGCTAAATTATGAATTTCAAACTCTTTCTTAACCAGCTGCTATTAGACACTCAATCGTTAATTGTAAGCTTATTAGCTGTTGTCATTTGAAAAGGACAGAAATAAAAAATAGCACTTTACAGATGAAATAATGCAGAATAAAATTTCAAGTCTATTACGTCTTTTAAATTTCAAATGAATAAATAGCAAAAGAAAAAAAAATAAAGTAGATGCTTCTGATGATTTTTTAAAAATTAAACTGCTTAACCAATATGCATGTGTTTTCAAGCAGCTGGCACAAGACAACTAGTTTTAGATATATTGAGCAATTAAAATAGAAGAATGAGAAAACCCGAAGCACAAAAATCATGAAAAACAAATATTCAACAAACACTGAAATACATGTTATGACTGACTGCAAGGCAAAAACTGGAGAAAATCACTCTTCCCCATTCATTAGAATATAAGAGCACCATTTCTGTGAATGGCAGGAGCACTTTTTTTTTTTTTTTCTTTCTTAATTTGCTACCAATTGGCCATTCCTGGCTTGTTTAGTGTCATAAAGTAGATCTGGCACGAAGAACCTCCCTTAGCTGATGAAAAGAACACCTAAAAAAATAATTAAACATTAGAGTCAAAGTTAAATTTTCAGATATTTGTAAGAATTAAACTTTAAATTCTTTAATTTTTCAAACCCAAAATGCACAACAGGTTTTATAAAAAGCTATTTTCAGTATTATAGTTGCTTCTTAGTGATAAATTTATTAAATATAATATCATAAAAAACCATATTAGCAAGATAAGCTTAAACAAAATATATCAAAAATATCCAAGCAAAATATCTTATCACAAATTCTATTTTCAATAACATTCTCATCGTTTATTTTAAAACAAATCATGAATTAAATTTGCACTGTTGTAACCATATTTAGACAAGAAAACTGTAACAATCTCTTAACTCCTTCTCAGGAAAAAGAAATTGAAATTAAAAATTTGTAAATATTTTGTTATATACTTTTACTAAAAAGTACTGAAAAATTATAAAAATCTCAAAGAAAAAAAATACATGCGGCACTTACTTTATCATTTCTTTCACATAGAAATTTTAGCTTCTGCGCTTTCTTGTGCATGAATACACCATCTAAATGACCAGTTTCTACATTACGTATTTCTATTGCTTTGTTGCCCCATCCCATGATTTGGCCTGTTCCTATGTAAGCTATATAAAAAAAAAAGTAAATATAGTTTGTGCACCTTTAAAATCCATTACATTGTTCATAGCGATATAAAAAAATTTTGTTAAGCATACTATTGCTATTGCATCCATTCCACAATGTGTTATTACTAAAGCACAAAACTTTTTTATATAGTCCATTTCAATAATATTTAGTTATAGTTGACTTAAGCCAGTTATATATAATAATTACATAAAATCAATTTGATTAAACTTAAAAAATATGTTTAACATTCTCATTACTAAATTGATATTTATATTATGAAGAAAAAAAAGTAAGAAAATAGAATATTAATATAAATTTGGGATTATTAATATTTTATACTCTAGCATCTTTAAAAACCATTCATATTAACAAAATTTCCATTAGTCTTAAAATATACTATTAGAAAAACTGGGTGCATTCAATCTAAAATATCTCACAGAACAGACATGAAACACATTAAATGGACTATTATCTCCAAAAAGAATTATGTGTTTGAACAGACATGTAAATCTAAATTTATTACTTGACTTAAGAATGAAGAGAAACTAGGACGTTGAATATCCTAACAAATCAAACAAAACTCACTTGGCCAAAATCATACATAAAAAACATTTTAAGAAGTATAGCCACAAAATACACAGCTAAAGATCTGGCAATTTAATTCTCCGTAGTAACCACATAGATTCTTAATAAAAAACAAATGTAGAATATTATAAGTGCCCAGTAACATCAAATACATTTGATAATGAATATCTATATTGGAAGTAGTATATGTTGAGACAATTGTTATGGCTTTTGCTGCAATAATTTGTGGACTTTCATCGCTAAATCATGACACTCATCAGATATTTATATCATATACACGAGTTCAGAATGAGTGTAAATACATTAAATATGTACATGTTTTAATGGTTTGAATTTTAATATAGAATGCTTATCTTTGATATCCAACTTAAAACTATATTAATGTTCAATAATCTTGCATGACAGTAGTCCCAAAAACAAGTTGGATTAAAAAGAGGTTACTGTATTAACAGCACAAGTGATTGGGGGTGGGCTGGTATCCTATTTTTGGGTTTATATCCTATTTTTTTATCTAGCATGTATTTCTTGTATTTCAAGAAACAGTTATACCAAATGCTTTATTGTCCTTTTGTCTTAAACTTACTTGGGGCTAAATATACAATTCATACAACACTCGCAACTTCTGACAATTATTTAACTTATTTTAGAACATAAAGGTGAAAAAATGTTTTGGGTGTTTTACTAATACATTTTTTTATTGAATACAAGTGGTATAACAATCACATACCAATATTACAGATAATGGTAAATATATTAATATTGCATATATGTCAGATACTGTAAATTAACTGCAGTTTCAATACAAAAATTAATTGCTGAATTGCATATTAGAGATTTCTTTCATTTCTATGGAACATATAAAATCACAAGCTCTAAAATTTTAAACTATCTCTATATATGATTGATTTAAAGTACATTATTTTATCTTTGTTAAATTTTTGCAAAATTAAACTTTAATGAAATTTTTCACAGCATAACAATTTTAATTGTCAATAATATGTAATATACTACATTTTGATATGATGAGAAAATCATATGCAAAGTAATATTTTAGTTTTAAATCAATGATGAAATAATGGGAAAACATTAATCATATTTTTCATGAAAATATAAGTGAAAGCAAGCAACTCACCTACTGATGTTGGCATTTCTCCCCATTGGAGAACAATGTTTTTACTAACTTTACCATAAGTGTTAACATATACTCCTTCATCTAAAGTAAAAAGAAATAAAAATAAATTTTATAAGATAAAACATAACCAAAGTAATTTTCCCTTCCCTCATACAGCTTCTATGGATGTTTATTCCAAATTGTAGTAACCTTAGGGAACCAAGATTGATTCATTTAAATAGTTCTTATGTCTAGTGCTAAATAAATTTCATAAGTTAACGCACAAAATAAATAAAATTAATCAAAATAGGAAATCATAAAATATATAACAATAATCAACTGGGGTGACATACAGATTATCCATAAATTTTTTTTTAACTATATTGTATGAAATTTAATGTAAAAAATAATAAAATAAAAAAAAAATGCAAGAAAAAAAAATTAAACAAATATAATTTAATGTAAGAGCATAATGCAAAGCAGCAATCATAAAAAAAAAAAAAAAAACATAATTCTAAAAATTAACTAAAAATAACTCCAAACTATTTTCTTTTGTTGAAAAATCTCATTTTCAATTTGAAATAAGGTTCTTTGCTTTCATCGTTTAGAACAATTTTACATTAATTTTTCTACTGAATTAATTTTTTTATTAAATTATTAAATAATTATTCAAATATTTTTTAAATAAATATTATATAAAAAAACCAACTTGTGAAATATTTAAAATATTATATATAAAAAAGTTTGTGAAATAAATAAAACAAATAAAAAATGTTGAAAGCGGTCAATTACAAAAAATTTATCAAGGAAACGAAAAACTCTGCTCTTGACAACTATACCCATAATTTTATGGGTAATAAAATGTTCTTTCATAAAAAAAAAAAAAAAAAAAAAAAAAAAAAATACTTAATAAGTTATACATTAAGAAAAAATTATTCACAGAAAATGTATTTTACATATTCCAATTTATAAAACAAATTTGACTACGAAATATTATAGAAATACAAAAATAACAACCATGACTATTAGAAATTAATAAAACTTCATTTCAAGCCATTTTAATATATAGAAATTAAAGCATTATAAAATGTATAAATCATAATTTTTTTAAAGAACATTTTAAAATTATTTGAAATTTAAATAAACCCAAATCAGAGAAATTTACTGGTAGGCAAGCAAATAATTATAATTTACATTTAAAATGACAAAACCATAATTGCCCACCATTGAAAGGCTGAAGCCATTTTTTGCCCCCTCTTTTTAAATTTAAAAACTGTCGCAGTGTCACCATAAAAACAATCTGAATTTGAATTTCAGTTTGTTTTTAATATGTCACTTTCAATCTAGATAGTTTTCTGATGGGAAGGGGAAAGGAAAAAGGGAAAGGGATTGCTGCAATTTTTTTTTCTTCCAAAATTTGTTTTGTACTAGTAATTACCATGTTTGAAAAGCACAGATGCTTTGCACACATTCACTAAAGTGATTTTTTTATGCTAAACACTTAGTTTTCAATATCAATTTTGTATATATATTAATACAATTTATTAATAAAATGAAACATATATATGAACATAAGTTCCATAAGAATTACTAATAACCAAAATAAATGGAAATATTTTTTATTTCATTTTTAATTATTAAATAAAGAGAATCATACTCACTATCATAACAAAGAAGAAGCTGTAAACCTTTGGAATTCGGAAGAGTGACTATAGTATGAGGAGAAATGGGGCCCTGAGACTAAAAAGGAACAAGCAATTTATTAGACCATTTCAAAATAAATCATTTTTTCCCTCCTACTTTCTAGATTTAGAATAGTAGAAATATTCAATTAGAATGAAATTTTAAAATGGTTAATTTGTAATAACATGTCCACAATCTTTAAAATGAGGTGTTTATAAGAAAAAATTGATCAAATTTAAAATACTACATTATAATTTACTGTTATATTTTTATTTAGATTAAAATTACACCCCTTAAATAAATCTTACTGAAAAACAGAAATATGTTGATTCAAATATTAAATATATTTAAACATAATTTTCAAGAAAGGAAATCAAAATTTTAAATAGATTTCAATTAGTCTAAAAAAAAAATTATACACAATTTTAAAATTATTGAAACAAAGTACATTTTTTTTTTAATATTAAGTGGATTTCAGCCTCCTGTGTCGACGTTGGGTACTTTCAATATTTTATTATTGCATATAATTTTAAAAATCTATATTCAGAAATGAATTCAACTAAATAAGTTGCTTATAACGAGATTATATATTTTTGAGAAATAGATTCTTAATTCAATTTCTTTGTATGTGATCTGTAGGAAATACATTCAATGGATGAAAGAACATCCACTGTTTATGCCTTGATTAACATAACAGGATAGGAATGGTGAACTCAATTCGTAAATTCAAAAAATCAACCCTTATTAGAGAAGCTATTAAAAAGTCAGGTAAACTGGTAGATGTGAGATGAAGAGCATTCCGGCAGGTGTTGTATCCATACAATATGATGTGCCAAGAGTATAAGAAGTGAAAATACATAGTTATGAGTCATTTACGTGAAGATTCAGCTGAAAACTTTGTATGTTGCATACTACTAACAGGAAAACTTAACGAAGTAAACAAACATGTCTACAAAATTTAAGCTATGCCTAATTTAAAAATCAAAGACGTAGCATTCAGTAAGCTACATGTTTAAATAACTGGAACCTGGTAAGAAACTGAATTTAATGTAGAATGTGCTCTTTAGCAACAAAGCCACATACTGCACCTTCGCATGTCATTTTAAATACAGGGAGAAAAATAACCACACGTCACAAAAATCTCAATGAGATTCCCCAAAAGTGAATATATGAATTGAATAACAAAATCAAAACTAAGAACCTTTCAATCCTGTCGATTAAAAAAAGTCATCACTGGAGAAATTTACTTTAAATTTGATGTGATAATAATTTGAGATCCAAAAAGTATTGCTGGCATTAACAGCAGTTGTTATAAATAGGATTGAGCACTACCCAATTCGGTATTGTTGTCTGCAATTATCTAAATGAATAAATAGGTGGATCGGTCATTGTTTTATGATTTGAGCAATTACACTTGCCAGACCAAATTCCCTTGGACTTTTAATCGGAGTTTTGTTAAATTCAAAACGTACCCGGTGACGATTGACAGCATTGAGCAATTAAAGTAATGAACTACGGCTTCAGTTGAATAAATAATGCCAGCAATATCAGAGAATATTTGTTCCAGTTTGCTGATAAAAAGTGCCTAAATATTAATGCAAGAAGAGTTGAATTTACTAGTTTTGTGTCCTATTATGTTCTTGTTAATATTTAATAATTTGGAATAAAGTCTATTTAAACAAAAAATAACCGATCTTAGAATAATAGCTCAATAAACACATTGAATATACAGTGAGAAAGAAATATATACTCTTAAGAGAACTTTAAAAATCAATATTATTTCATCTTAATTTAGCTTCTTGTAATTAAATTTTATAATCTTTGATTTGCAGTAAAATGAATTTCGTTTCTGAATATTTCAGTTATATACTGTATTAGTCAACATAATAAAATATTGCTAATTATTGAAAGCTTGGAGAGAAAATGTATAGAAAGTATGTTGCAATAAATGAAAACGATGTAGAAACTTATAGAAGCCATTTTACTTCATTTGTAACAAAACTGCTGCCATATTTTAGAAATTTTTATATTTTACATGTTATGTTCCACATTTTTGATAATATCTTTTTTTTACAGATTACAAAATGATTTGATGGTTTCTGAAGATGAATGAGATTTTTTTTTAAAAAATATTTTACACCTTTTTACAAATTAATTACACCAACAGTATCTTAAATTTAATAGGTCTACAACTAAGAAACTAGGCCAATAAAATTAGGTCTACAATTTATTTAGTACAATCCTTTATTTCTTTAAAGGAATTATAAAAATAAAAATGATTCGCATCATTCATTTCAACTATTTATAATTTTGCCTGTACAATAAGAAAAAGTACTGTGGCAAATAGAATATGTTACAGCTCAAAACTATTTATTGAAATCCACCATATTTAATATTTGCATAATGCATGTTAGATTTATGATATGAAGTATATTACACCAACGTATGAAATATATTAATAGCATTATATATTTGTCGTCAGTTCTATTACTTTTTAAAGGTTCTTTAAAAAAATTATCCAAAAGTCAGTAGATTATGTTCATAATATTTCAAGAAACAGAAATTGATACCCAAGGAGTTATATTAAGTAACTAAACATCAGCATACATATATAGAAAAAGAAACCATCCGAATTTCATATAATAATTTCAATTGGAAGATACAACAACAAATAAATCAATAAGGCATTGGTCCACTTCATGCCCTGATGTAATCTGGCTTAGCATTGACTCGCATAGTTGGCAAATTTCCACTTGGAGTTTCTTGCAAAACTTTTTCTGGTAGCCAAAATAAATCTGCAAGATTTTTTTAACAGTTAGGAGGGCCTGTTCTTCAGTTCCTAACATGCTCTATTTGCAAAGAATCTAAAGATCTAACTAGCTTGGGGAGCTTTCTATAAACATGAAGATAATCAATAAATAATTGCTCGAATGTGATGTTATTCACTTTGTGGAACACCTTTAAAAATGAAGGGGGGGACTGACATCCAGTTTTCTCCGAAATTCTAACAGTAGTATTCAACAAGATACTATTAAGTGGGATATTCAAACATAATCTAAATTTGATTTCATAATACCATCTAATTATTATAAATTATAAACAAGTAATGCATGAATATATTCCTGCAGATACAAGCTAACTTTTTTTGATAACGATTCACCAACTTGTCTGCCAATACTTGCTTTATAAAATCTTGGTTATAACTTGAATTTTATATGGTTATTTACAGATAAAGTGTTTTTAATTTTCTTTATTGCAGATAAAATATAAAAATATAAAGAAACTTTTTGCATTTTCCCTTATTTTTCTTCACAGCCTTATTTTAACTCAATTCCACTCGCTCACTACAGACACATCGCCTACAATGTTCTTTGACTAAAGTGTTACATTACCTACTTCGGGAAGCATTATTCTAAATCTGGGATACACAGAAATATGGAGACTAAGAACTGAATATTAATTTAATTTTATAAAGAGTCAAATATAAAAACTTGAAAGTTATATTTAATATAATGACAAATTAATAAGTAATATCTATTTAAAAAATGTTAATAAAAATTAATCCCTAAAATTTCCCATTATTTTAAATTAATCCAACTTTTCTTCTTAAAAATTATCTTCTGGAATTCTTACACCAATTGATTAACTTGATACTAATTAAAATTTTCACATCTGAAACACTACAATGATTACAGGCAATTTAAAATCATTAAAAATAAAAATGGAAGTTTATGGGAATAGATAACTATAAAGGAAGCAATTGTATACATGCAAATCTCTTGTGGATTACATACCATTGCACATTAGATCAAATCATTTAATTTTTACTTTTGAAACTTATGATTGTGAATTATAGGCAGAAAATAACAATTATAAATACAGTTTCATACCTTTAACATATACATTTTAATGATTGCATTAATTTTTGTCAACTAATAGTAAATTAAAAGACCTTAAAAATATTTCATATTACGAAAATTTAACACCCATTTTTAAATAATAACATAGATAACACATTTATATAAGAATAATAAAAGAGGAACATGGAGAAACAAATTCAGCATTCCAACTATTAACTTCAAAACAAAATTAATATTTAAGGATAACAAAAAGAATAAAAACAAGCTTCTTAATACACACCCGATCACGAAACTATCCAACAGGAGCATGGGAGAAAATTAGGATATATCAATTAAGGAAGACAAGTAACAAATGACAAAAGGTATAAGGCAAAGACAGGCAGGAAATTAAAATCAAGCACATTTTCAACATGCAATTAAAAAAAAAAAACTCATGCTAAATAATGAAATAAAATTGCATGCTAAAGTATTTACTCATTATGATAAAAATTTACCTTTACAAAAAAGTACTAAGGAAAGTAAAATGCAAAACATGGGCTATTAAGAAGGGAAAAAAATTTAGGAATATGAATTTTAACAGATTGTTGAACTTTTTTCCCACAGTTTTTAGCTAAATATAAAACGACTAAATTGATTCTGTAATTGAAAATGTCATGAGACATTACTCACTTTAATTATTTTCCTAATATTAGTTAGAAAATATTTGTTATAAAAATTTTATATTTACTGAATAAGAATGAAACTAAAACTACATATATGCAAAAAAAGACATAAACACTGTCTTTAATCCCTGTTAGATAAAGTGAAATAAAAAATTAAACAAAAAAAAATCTATAAACATAAAATATTATCATCAGTGACGCAACAGCCCCATAGTGCCCCACGGCCTTCAGCCTACTGGCAGATTTCGAGACGAGATGTGTTGGTTTTTACGGGGCAGGGTTGTCTGCCATACACCCAACTCTCTAGAGTCATATTAGACCAGGACCTATGGTTTAAAGTGGACTCCGAACCACTACAAACATCCATGTCACCGTCGGGGCTCGAACCCGAAACCTGTGGCACTGAGCGACAGACACTCAGCCATTCAGGCCCCATAAAAGATTATGCCATATCTATCTTATTCTCGGATAATAATTAAATCCAATGAAATTATTATTTTTTTTCTTTTGTCAACTAAAAAAAATTTAAGCAAAAGCTTGCCTCCAGAAATTTTCAGATATGCTATAATTTGGAAATAAAATATATTTTTAAACTACATATGAAATAAATACATTATATTCCTCTAAACCTCATTTTGCTATAAAAAATTATTCTCTAAAATTTCCAGAAAAACTTGTTTGAACATA
Source organism: Caerostris darwini (assembly GCA_021605075.1). Taxonomy (NCBI): domain Eukaryota; kingdom Metazoa; phylum Arthropoda; class Arachnida; order Araneae; family Araneidae; genus Caerostris; species Caerostris darwini. The sequence goes on from BPLQ01012776.1 coordinate 96,940, forward strand.
TTGTTAATTTTAACAGAAGATAAAGATAAAAAAAAAAAAAAAACTTAATTGGTAAAAAGAAAAAAATATTTATAAAAAAAACAAAAGACATATTAGACAATGCATGCATGAAATAAAATCTGAAAAGAATGTGAATTATCATGCACCTTGAATGATTGCTTAAAACCAATAATTATAATTGGTTAATTATAATTGATTTTAAATTTTTAAAAATGCACAAAAATATAAAATAACAAATTAAGGATACATACGATTAAATTTTTTTAATTGTGTGTACTGAATTTAAACTTAATTTAAATAAATAATATTTTAATGAAGCATTTGCAATGTAAAAATTGCTGACCTAAAAAAATATAGTAAGGCATATTAATAAATAAAATCTATTTAGTTGTAAGAAACAATACAATTTAAATATTCAGATTTTCTACAGTGATGCTCTGAAACTGTTGAAAGTATAGCTTACATGGGCAGGAATATAAATATCATACACAGCACCAGAGTCCAAATCGACAGCATGAAAACCTTCATAGGAGCCATAAACAACTTTGAGCCGGACACCTTCCTCTATTGTCATGTCAATTAATCCAGGCCTATGAGCTAAATCAGTAAACGACTTAAAGGCCATGAATTTGTGGTAAGGCTTTGGTGCCCATGCATATATCTCTATACTTTCCTTTAAGGCAATAACAAGGAATTTTATTCTTTCATATTTGACTGAAAAGAGAAAAAATACTTCCTAAGTAATTACCATAGTACATCTTAAATCATAAGAAATAAAATAAATGTAAAAACTAATTTTAAAAAATTCCCACTCATTTTTTTTATACTTCATTACCTTTTGAAATTTTCTAGAAATAAAAATTAAACAAAAAAACATAAATAAAATCAAATACACGTATATTTAGAAACAAGGTATCGACTGACCTATTTTAAAATGTACAGCTCCTTGAAGATCACCTACATTAATCCATCCACTTCTTTTTTCAATCTGAAAAATATAAATTTTTAAATTTACTTTTGTATTGGCACAAATCCTTTAATGACAATTCAAGAAAAACAAAATGTGTGTTGAACAAAAGCATAGAACACATTAATTATTGTATTAAAGAAATAATCACTTCTTGGTGTGTGTGTGTGTTATATATAATTTAAAAATATTTTTTAAATGAAACAATACCTTTCTTATTTAATTACTATAAAGATGATGATTTCTAAACAACAGTTTAAGATATTATAATGGCTGTTCAATTTAAAGCACTGTCATTAGATATAAATCTTAAATTCTTTGAAATTTTAGCTAAGATTTTAAGCACTCATTAAAATTTCAATAAATTAAATGTACAATTTTTTAGAATAAAAAAGGAATGGCAAGTTTATTCTCTTTTACAGGCCAAAGTACATTTCCTATATTAATTTTCTATTTCAAAGATCAAAACTTCTTGACAAGCTGATTGACTAAAAAAAAATACTGCCTGAAAAGAAATTAAAGATTGCATTACAAAATTTCATGTTGCTTATTATTTATTAACTTTATTTCTAAACAACTACCTTTAAATTAATTTATGTTAGGTCCCCCTCCTTCCAAATTTAGTATAAAGAAACTGATTGGACATCCCTGTATAAAACCATGTTATAACAGCATGAAAACATTTATATAATTAAAAAATTATTCATACAAAGGAAAGTTTTAAAACAATGCATAATGAAATGCAATTAATCAAACACAGAGATAATGCATGTTCCTTGACACATCCTCAATTACATACCCCGTCTGTACGTAGAATTTTACTCTTCAGCCAGGAGAGGTAATATACTCGTACACGACACTTTTTGCCAGATATAGTGACAAGAATATTTTGGCCTTCAAGAACTTCCATTTGCTGGAATTTTCTTCGAGATATGAGCTGGTAAACTTTTCCTTGACCACTTCGATCAAGCAACATTAAGCCATTTTCTGTACCAATTAAAAGATTTACTCCTGGGAGGGAAAAATAAATAATTAAATCAGTTGTTCTAATTGATAAATATTTTAATTTAAATTAACTACAAAAAAAAATACTTATTTTGAATGATTAACAAAAAAAAAGTGGTTTAAAGTGGATTCCGAACCACTACAAACATTAATGGCCCCGCCGGGACTCGAACCCGAAACCTGTAATACCGAGCGTCAGAGCACTAGCCATTCGGCCATTCAGGCCCATTTGTAAATCTTAAATAGAATAAATATTATAGCATAAAATACTTAGTAAATTAATAGAAAAACTCTTCCATAATTCCAAGTAATTAATAACATATTATACAGTAATTAAAACAATCTTATGCAATACATACTCCATGGAATTATTTATAACAGACAAAATCTTATTTTTGACATATCTGAAATGTGAAGTTAAACATTATACAATCAGAAAAAAAATGAATGTATTAATTACCCCATAACGCAGCACAAAGAATTTCAGAGTTGAATCTCTTCTTGTATTTACGAATCTCTGGAGTATCAGCAGAAGACTCGTGGGATGTGGGAGTGACATTAACGTTCACATGACTCTCTCTCCTGGGAGATGGAGAGGGACCAGTACCGCCAGCTCCAAACCCAAAGGTAAGAAAAGAACGCTGTTTGTGCTGGAGTTGAGGTGGAGCTTTTCCAACAGCTTGCCTATACTGCAGAACGGAAAACTTTGAATAAAAGGAAATGGATTTTAAATTGCAAAAAATAGCTAACATATCCAAATAACAATTTTTATATAAGTTTTCTGAAATCATTTTTATCTGCCTTCTGATAAATTTAATTAAGTTATTTTCAAAAGCAAAATTTAAAAAATGATTTAAAACACTAATTATATCATTTAAATAAATAATAAAAATCTAAAACAAATGAAAAATAAAATTAAAAAATAGAAAAAAAAAAAACTATGTTTAACAAAAAATTATAAATTTTACATTATTTTTAACAAATCAAAATAATAATAACTTAGAAATAATAAGCAAAAAAAGTTATACATAACATGGTTTTAATTTTACACTATATATAAAATTTTTATTGTGAATAAAATCAATAATTATTAAGATGAGTTATAATAAACTTAAGGATAAAAATGCGAGTTAATTAGCAAACCAACAAGGAATTTAAGCATAAAGTGTCAGTACATGCAATAATTATGAATACAAAAGAAAATATGAAATTTTGTTAAACTTCAGAAAGTAATTAGGTGACTGAAAAAGTTATTGTCCATAAAAAGTCTATTAATTTCTGCTGCAAATTAATATATTTTATTAATTTAACATCAGTAAACTTTAAAAACAAACCTCGTCTGAAGTTGTCGAATCTTGAAGCCTATGCTGTGGTGATGACTGATGACCAGATGTGTTAGACGCATGCTGTTGTAGAAGATCTGGCAAAACTCCCATAGATCTAGTCGCAGCCAAACCAATATTATCAGGAGAACTTTGAGAAGATTCCATGCGTTGCCCAGGACCACGATCACCAAGACCACTAGATGCAATTCTATCACTTCGGTCTTTATCACTCTGAAATGTCACAAAAATGTAACAAAAAGAAAATCCCCCAAGAAATGAATAGCATATATAATGCCTGGTATTATATTAATATATTTTTTTTAAATGAATGAATACCACATTGAAACCAAATTAAAACATTTGATGGATGGATACAAATATGGTTAAATACTATTGTTACTAGATTTCAAAAATATTTGAGAGAATATTATATTTCAGCTTTTAATCTTTAAATGTATTTAAATAGCTGGAAGAATTTAATAATTATAAATAAATATAGAAATTTCTTAAAAGGTTATAATAATTTGCATATTTTTTCATTAAAGTAATATTCCCTATAAGTACACAAAAACTACCTACTAAAAAAATAATTTTACTTTCAATGAACTCAATCAAGTTTATAAAATCATGTCGTGCATAATTACTCACTCATCCACATATACATTTAATGAAACACTTTTTAATGACCCTTACACACTTTTATGCAGTTTTTAAAACAAACATCAAAATTTTGAAAATTGTGTTAATAGATTTCTATTATCCTACAATTTTTCATTACGTTAGTTATAATAATAATTAATTAAAAGAAATACCCAAATATATTATTAATACATTCAAAGTACCAGAAAAAGAAGCAAGAGAAAAAATTTATAATGAAATATTTTCATTATTTTTCATAATGTGAAGTTGGAATTGTATAATATGTATTCACTGCAAATTCTGCAAATATGGTCGGGTATTGCCAAATTTAAATAAATTCTTATATTCATTTTTGTATAATCTCTTCATACTAATTGAATTAAAAATTCCCATTAAATTATACTATAACGGTCAAAGATTAAATTTGAAGTATTATTTTAAACACACACAAAGAGGGAAGAAATTGTTTTTGAATTATTAACCTTTCTTTTTATATGGCTAGACACTAGAATATATAACTAGCATCTATTTCATTGAAAATGTATTAACCTCATCAATTCAACGTTAAAAATAAAAATAAGCATGGCAATAAAAAAAATAAAATTTTAATTTAATAATAAGTATTGAAAAAATGCTAAAAAATTTATTGCATTTGAAGTAAAATAATTTAACAAAAAACATGCTAAATAGTTATGAAAATAAAACAATATCTATAAAAACGCACACAATTTCCTGCCTCTAACCTGCATGTTATACAATAAAAAACTCTGTTTTCATAGTGTGAATTAGAAGTTGTAGAATTTTTTCTCTTGGATGCTTCTTAAAAATAAATTTAGAAAACTGCCACAAAAAAATGCTTTTTCTCAGAAAAAAATGACAGCTGTGAGAGAAAAATAAACATAAAAGAACATAAAGTTTTAAATGATGGGAGATAACTAGACTTCTCATAAAAAATGACGAAATACAATGCACATCTCACATTAGTATGTGCAAGTGGATGAAAAAGACTTTACAGAAGGCCAAATTAATAATATTGATAAATACTTTCATATCTCATGATGATTCCAAATAGGGAGAAAAATACTGCTTTTATTTTCACTAGTTCAAACACAAATTTTTTTTTCCCTCCCATTATCTTAAGTTTATAACATTTTCTTTTATATAATTTTGGCATCCGAAACACATTTTAAAATTAAAAAAATTTTTGTTAGTTTTGTGACCTGGCTGTCAAAATGAAACTTGAATGACATTGATGCATCTAAGAACAGTAACAAATCATCTGCAGATTATACAAAATCTTTTATTTATTCAGACTCATCATGAGTGTTATACAGAGCTATGAATTATAGGCAGGAAATTATGGTAATTTAAAATAATTACATATGTATAACTGCATAAAAAGATATATAACAATAATATTTAAAATTGGGGTTTTTAAATAAAACTCAAAATCATGCCATTTTCATTCAAACAAAATATATGCTTCATTCTTTTTTTAGCACATGCATAATTACTGAAAATATGCTTTACATTACTCAAGTAAATAATACAACAAAATTAAATTTCATAATGAAAAAAAAATTATATAAATCAAGTTAAATTAAAAGAAAATTTAAAATAAATAAAAAGCAGTGCCAAAACTGACCTTATTTTCATGCCTAGAATTATTACTACGCTCTTTCTTATGATTTGATTCCCCATTATGATTAGGAGTTGAGGTAGCTAATGGAAAAGGTGATGATGTAGCTTTATGTAATGGAGATGACGATGAGCGATGCCTTTGATCGTTCTTAGATTTATTAGCATCATTGCGCTCAAGTGGACCAGAGTCTCGTCTTCGCTGATTTTTCTCCAAATTAACACTTGAGCGATCTTTTGCCCTGTCTTGGCACTTATTTTCATTTTCGTTTCGGGTTCGCCTGCTGTGCTCTTGCCTATTTGAATGATTCTGTAACAATCCGGTAATAAATCAATTTTGGAATGTTGTAAAGCAGATTTCTAATAAGATTTGGACCCTTTGTTTAAAATCATTAAAAAATATACAAATAAAAATTTCATAAATAAAAGTAAAAAGTAAAAATAAAATTTAGTTTTTTTTTTATTTATAAATATAAAATAAAACATGCAAACTTAATTTTTGTGCAAAATTAAATTAAAACTCTATCAGTATGTATGTAAAATAGTAAGTTTCCTTAGGTTTTATTTAACATTGGTAATTAATCTCAAACGCCATTTTTTAAGAGCCAAAAAATATTTAATTTCATGAATAATTTTTTAAACATAAGTTTATAAATTTATAGAAATGGCATAATTAAATAAAATATATTTAAATAATGTTTATGTATTTCATTTTTTACTTTTAATAACAGCACACGTTTGATAATTAAAACTTTTCCCAAATACTTTTTAAGTTTTGCTATTATTTTTAGGTTGCCTAGCTTATTGCAAATCTAGAAATTTATTCTAAAACATAATTAAAAAGTTTAAAACAGAAAATTAAAATTTTATCTGGCACATATTTATAAATTATAGATAAAAATTCTAAGGGATTTAAAAAGTACTATGAAATAAAAAGAAGACAAATGAATAAAATAATATGCTTAGTATAAAATTTTGTTACCCTATTTGATATTGCTACACTTTTATTTTAACTAATGAAACGGCTTAATAAAATTTTAAACGCCAAATCTCTCTTTTTCAAATTTTAGATCCACATTTCAATGAGTCTACTAAAGCTGTGCTAAAATAATAAAAATAAATGCTTTAAAGAATTTTTCTACAATGAAATTGTATATTTGCAATGACTATCAAATTGACAAAATTCTTTGATGCAAAGGAACAAAAAGTTCAGTTACATAGAGAAGAAATATTGCAAGGATCTTCATTACGATTAATAATACATCTTAAGTTTCGCAACTTAAAAAAAAAAAAAAAAAACATTGCAAAATGAAAACCAATTTCTTATAACGCATATTCACCAAATTTACAATAAAAAAGTTGAAAAGCTTACAGAATCCATAATATTTTATTGTTATTCTTAATCACAAATAATGATGAAAACAGCAGTAACTTGGAGATGAATTTTTTTTTTAATGTTTCTATATTCTATAGCAAAGAGTCACTGTCTTATAATAAATTGTGTTAAAACATTAAACCTTAGTTAAGTTTCTAAAGTAAAGTATCAACAAGATAAGCCCCTAAAATTTTCAAAAATATTTATAATGAAAATAAGAAAGGAAACTCTAAATATATAAAAAGAAAATTACATGCGACTATTTTTATGAGAACACTATTTTTCTATTTCAAATATTGTGGTTTGAAAATTCCTGAGTAAATTATTTGAAACTATAACAATGATAATACAACAAAATTAAAATCTTATGGGATTTTTTTTTTAATTTTTAGAATTCAAAAACAAATCAATAGTCACACATTTTAATTAAGTAAATAAGTTACACAGAACACAACTGAAATAGTAATGCTCAATAAAACAATCTTCAATCATCAGTATGTATAATTCTTTCACCTTACTGCTTTCAATACATACCACTAGCATTGATTATCCAAAATTTGAAGTGACTTTAGTATCAACATACATTAAAATGATTTATTTGGATATAATCATCAGAAGCAAGATTACTTGAAATGCATATATTTCTTTTTAAACCTTTATGTAAATTCAAAAGATTTAACTAAAAATTAAAGTAAATTGTTATGTACATAAATAAGAATTACATTTTAAACACAACAGTAAAAATATTTACCCTTCTTAAGACAAGAGTCCTGTCGTTGTTTTCATCCTCGTCAGGTGTTGGAGGGAGGGGACGATGAGGAGCATGATTAACAGGCACTGAACCTTTAAAAAATATATGAAATTTAGAATTAATAAAATCAATTCATACAGTAAAAGAGAGTTATATGTCTCAAAAATTTCTTACATTTACAATCCATCTTCACTCTAAAAATAATATGCAAACTCTTCTCTAAAATATAAAAATAAATATCGTACCTATTCCTGCTTTACTAACTCCTTTCCATCCAATTTGATAGATTCCTAATCCTGAAACGCCAAAAATTCTTTTAATTAACTTTTGTTCTTTAAAAAAAAAAGGAAAGGAGGTGAAATATCAGCATTTCTATTTCACTAAAACTCAATTTAACCTTCAGTAGAGGCAATTGTAATAACAAAATGCTTGCGTAATCATAATTCTTAAGCATCATGATATGGGAATCTTATAAAATTTTTAATTGTTGTCAAGCTCAATGCACTATAATGACTGTTATGAAACAAATTTGTTAATTAAGGATTTAGTTTCATAGCTCACCAAAAGTTAAATTTCTTTTTTTTATTTTAGTAAGAAATATAAGCCTTTCAAGATAAAATTAAACTTACTTACCTTCATTGATTTTATCATGATCAACTAAATTTCTAAGTGCATCATTGTATACTTCTGGAGGCCTGTAAAAATATCAATTATAAGATTAAAGAGACAAAAATGTTTATCTCCTAAAATAAAATTTATATTTATTCTGTATAAGAGCAACCTCAAAAGAATAAAAAGCAGTGAAGAAATTAAAATACTCTTTTGTTTGGTGTAATACTTATGGAATAAAAGAAAATTATTTATTTCAACATGTATTTTTATGCTTATACATAATCAATGAAATTATATAAATAGCAATAATATTTGAAATGATGAAATCCAAATTTCAGTATTTAATGTCTCGAAAGTAAATATAGGATCAGCAAAATGATGACAATTGAAATATTGTGAAATTGATCACTTGGTCAATGACAGCACAATTTTAACTAACGGTTCCGACAGAACTGAAGACAGAAATCCTGTACACAACAGAGACTGCTTCATAATCCATGTCAGCAAGAAAACGAGTATCAGGTAGCTCAACCAACAAAGGGGTGTACTTTAAAATGTGTATTTAAAGTATATATATATAGTAAGGATTTTTTAAAAAATCTAATAAACTTAATCAATAATGCAATTTTTTTTTTTTCTCTATATGTAAAAACAACATTGTGTATGGAATTAACAGCAAAATTAATCTTCGAATTTTGCATGACAAAAATTATTTTTTGAATGTGATAAATTTAGGCTCACCCTGAATATTACATGTAAATTTTATACAAGTTAATGCTCTAGTATTTGAATTTTGCAGTTAAAATAATTTTAAAGTAAAAATTTACTACTATTTATAATATCAATTTTAAAAAATTGAATTTAATAGAAAACTTAACATATTGATGTTTTAAGCTAATTCCCATTAATATATGTTTACAGATATCTTAAATAATTGCTCAACTACATATCCCCCTCCCCTCATTTATATGATTCACAAATATTTATTAAATGCAAAAGAATAAAGAATATAAAAATGTTTACAATCTTGAAAATATCATGTAGATAAAAACTAATTTTTTTTTTAAATAAAATGATAAAATATTTAACTGCTAAATATATATATACCCCTGATAAAAGTAATTTAAAAATCATGTTTTTAATAATATAAAAGGGCATAATTTAGGTTCAGATGTTTAGTTTAAAAAATTGCATGCACCATTACAAAATTTTACATACATAAAAGAAAAATTTACTTTTTTACATTTGAAAGTTTTCTATAAGAAGTTTGATTACTAGAATATTAATTTATTATCAATATAGTATTGTCCATGAAACTTACATTTTATAGGACTATATATCATTGTACTCTACTGTGAAATGACAATGAATATGTGGCATTAGCTCATAATATATGTCTCTTTGCATTCTGATTACAGTGGATATTGAAATTGACATATACATTATTAGAAAATAAAATAAAGGGGGGAAATGCCATAGTAAAATTTATTCACAAAGAGCAAGCTTAACAATCTCAAAATGGATAATACCACATGGTTTTACAAAATATGTATGTTACTTGTAATATGTAATTTTCCGATTATAAAGGAAATATTATTTCAATTACAGTTTAGTTAAATGAAATTAATATCTGATAATTGTAAAAAAGTTTAAGGAGTCTACCTAATAAAATTTTTAGATAATTATGTGTTAATTTATGTATATTAAACTACCTGGGAACAGTAATATAATTCTTTAAAATTAACCCATTAAATAAAGAAAACATACAGTATACAATTAAATATCACATCTTAAGAACACGCTAAACTATTGTGAAGTATTATTCTTACCTTGATATCCTATTTTCAAGTGGATTTTCAGAGGCCCTTGAAATAAAGCACAAAACAAAAAGGGAAGAAAATAAACAACAGCAATAAAAAAGTATAGGAACATATAAAAAAAGAAAAGAACAAAATATCTTTAAACCAGCAAATAAGATTAAAAGCATACAAAACCCTTGAAATAAAAGATTTAATAATAAGCTAAACTAGAGAAAGAATGCAATTGGGATTGATCAGTTAAGCATGCATGCTCAATCCATTTTCAGCCCTATTAAGAAAGGAAGTTTAAGGGAAATTGAAAGGGGAAAAAAAAAAATTATTAACCACCAGCAGTTTTAAAAAGCAAAACCCACTTGTAATAATAAAGATCGATTTTTTCCCCTTTTAAGGAGAAAATAATAGCCCATAAAACAAAATTGCATAAAATTTTCATTGTATTAATTACTAAAAAAAAATTAAAGTACTCCTATCCTTGATTAAAAAATTTCTGTGTGAAAAGTTTGAAATAAATATCCTATCTGCATATTATTAATTATTCAGATAACACCTTTGTAGAAGAGATGAAACAATATAAATTATAGATGATCTCTTAATAGAATATAAAAAAATGTTTAAGAAATTCATAAAAAAACAATTTCTTTAACATTTACAAGTAAATAATTGGGCAAGTGTACATTCATCTAATAGCATACAAGTCCTAGAATATCTAAAAGAATTTGTATTTCTACATATAAAGAAAAAAGGGAAAGGACAGGGAATTGCAAAAACTTAAAATTTTACGAGATACTTAACAGAAAACTCCCTTTTTAAATAATCAATTAATAACATGATTTATTCATAATTATCTTTTTATATAATGTTTTAAATTAATAAAAATAATTCCAAAATATAAACTATTAAGAATGTGCTTATTTTAATATTTTTTAATGTTTTGTTTCAATGCTTCAAATTTTAAAAGTTGATTTTTTTTTTTTTTTTTTTTTTTAACAGATTTATTTACTGTATCTATTATATGTATCCCATCAAGGAGGTGGGAAATAATCAAGGTCCTTCATTACAATTTCAGAACTTAAATTTGAGAAATATTAGTGCAGAGAAATAAATTTATATTTCTCTGTACTATTAATTTATATATCTTCACTTAGTTCGATTGATAAGAAAAAGAGAAATTGTTTGCTTACAGCATATATCATAAAAATAAGTATCAAAAGCTTTTATTTAAGCATTTTGCATGCTAATAATCAATCTTCAAAATTTAATAACATTATTATGAGGTTGAAACACATTTTGATAATATAAAATATTTAAAATTAAAGCTAATTTCCAATATAATTTTGATGTTTATCCATTTTAATGTTTCTTCCAAGATTTTTTAAGCATATATGCAAGTTGAAACAATAAGAAATTAAATAAAAAGATAAACTAACATTTTTTATAATGTATTTTTCCTGAATATAACAATATGCATAATTATTTTCTTATCTAGATGTCATTAAATGGTCTATTTATTAAGAATGCTATGCATTATTCAAATAATTTTTATAAACAAGCTTATACTTTTTTTAATAATTATTTTATAAAACAAACCTACAATGTATCAAGTGAGATTTTTTATTCAGCAAATTTGAAACAATTTATATTATATGTTTAAAGCAATAATTTAAATAGTGAAAAGTGATAATTCAAAACAAATCATTCTGAAAAAGGTTTATATTCATCAAATTCCTGGTATAACAAACATATTAATTCGCATATTGAGTTTTTACATATAACTAATACAATCTTAAACCATATATATATAAAATTTTTTAATTAAATTAATCAAAAAACTACTATTAAAAAACAACACTATTTCATCATTTAAAAAACAATAACTATTATAATTTTTATGCTTACAATGGGCGAGGAGGATCAGATGCCAAAAGAGTACCATCATTTTGAATTTGACCTTCATCTTCCTCTTCATCCTCTTCTTCAGAATCGGAACCAGTTCGATTTACACCACTGGATTTCTCAGATATTATACCATTAATTCCTGGAGGTGTTTCTACAGAATTGGAAGAAAGTCTACTGTTGTTGTTCCGACTGGATAAACTACCTGCACCACCAATAGCAAGTTCATTTAACTCAGCGGCCAAAACTTCTAAATCCTAAATGAAAAAGAAATTATACAAAAGAAAAAATAATTTAATTTAATCTGTAATGTATGTTTGTTTTAATTAATATTTATATTATAGCATGATGCCAAATTTTAAATTTTCACAATCTTAAAAATAAAAATAAAAAAAATTTAAAAAAAATCGAAGCAATTCATTACTTAATATTTAAAGGTCTATTTCATGATACCCGTTTAAGATAAAGGTGATAAATTTTATGATTTACAGTAAATATCAATTTAGACAACATCAAAAATATTTACTGATTTATAAAAATATAGTTAAAGTATAAAAATTTCTGCTTCAATCACAAACAATGGATGTTAACAAAATACCTTTAAAAATATAAATTAGGAATAAATTCTAGAGTTCAAGTTTTCAAAAATCATAGCAAATTAAAATCAATATTAATAAAACTCTTCGACAACAATAATTATTATTATTATAAATAAAATACTTTGTTTTTAAAACATTCTTCTAAAGAATGTATTTTTTTTAACTGAGCATGTAAATTAATAATAATAGTTTTCTTCTTTAAAAATTGAAAATGAACCAAAATTGAAGCGAAAGTTTTGAAAAATAAGCTAGACAAGTAATATTTTTAAAATTACCAGCTAATATTCCAATATACATTGCCATTCTAAAAAAAAAAAAATCCAGGAAAGTAATTTTTTTAATTACTAAAACAATTTTACATTCTTTTAAAAAACTAGTAATAAACATTGGATCAATCTTATTAATAAATTCAATGGCAATTAAATATATTAGTTGGAAAACTAGCAATGACATTACAATAATATCAAAAATTTTATTATTTAGGATGTAACTTAAGTCGTAAAATATAAACAGAAATTTGATGCATTTAATAAATTTCTAGTATAAATATTTTTTCTAATTTACAAACAGATAAAAACTTTTTGCAAAAAAAAAAAAAATAATCTTGTAAAATAAAAAAATTTCTCTTGTACATATAGAAAACCTTTTTAAGTGAATATAGGTCTAATAGAAAAAGGTTTTCAAATGCTGAATATTAAAAAGTTAACTCTCTGAAAATGAACACTTCAAATTCTATTAATTTCATTAATAATTACCTCTGGCCTTCTTGCAGGTGGTTTAAAAACACCAGAATTCCTACTTTGTTGCGATGACTGAAATGGAATAATATTATTTTGATTGTTTCTTGGAGGTGTGGCAGCTTTTGCTTTTCTATTTCCATCTACAGGAATCGGTGGAAGGGGTTTACTAGGAGGTGGTGGATCAGGAACAACTAATAAACATAAAACAAAATAAGTACAGTGCCCTTCTAAATCATTTTAAATACAACTCAAAATGTTTCTTAAATATTAATTTTAAATTTAAACTTAAAAATTATAAAAATTTAATATATTTTAGAAACACATAAAATTCACAATTAAATATGATATAAAAGCATACACAAGTAAAATGCAAATTAAAATTTGTAAAAACGATTAATTAAATAAACAGAATTTACTGTTCTACTTGGTTACAGTTCTTGCCGAGATTTTTGACTGTTTTTAAAATAGATATAGATTAGTCTCACGCAAAAGCTTAAGAGTTGTTTATTTAGAAATTTAAGCAAAAAGAATTGTAAATAGGCAAACACGACAGGCTGTTATTTTTAGATCAGAATTAATTCTTATTGTCTCACACATTGACTCTTTTTGTTTCCCTTTTTTCTACTCTTATTTCCTATGATTTTTGCAGTCATATATATAACTTGCACATATATTTAAATTACTTTTAAGCAACAGATTTATTCCTAAAAATTCAAAACTAATAGGAAAGTCTTAAAGGAAAGGCTACCGATTGTCAGTTTCAGATAATAGAAGCAAAAAATATTGCTATATCTGTCTTCATTAAAATGAGGATGCAATTTTATAAATTCTCATATTCTTGAATTATTGAATTTTTCTTATTATTTTAGACCACCTATAAATTTAACTTCTTTAATTAATTTTTTTTCCACAAAAAAGTTGACCTGCATAAGAGAATTGGCCATGTAAAAGTGAATAAAAAAATGGGTTAAATTGTTTTTGATATTCTGATTTGTGTAACAGAATTAATTTAATAAATAAAATTTCATAAATTAAACCTATAAAATCCTGTTTGAATATAAAACACCCATGATGCCAAATGATGAAAATGAAGCTAATGAAGACAAATCTTTGTTAAGCTTGGTATGAAGATATCCTACTTTAAAAAATCCTTAATGAAGACGATATTGCCAAGTGGATGAATTGCAGCAAAGAAACAATATATATATATCAGGCATCTTTACATTAAATTTTACTACTTTCATAATTAAACTTTACAAGTTAGAAGGTTAAACTAAGTAACACATCTATTATTAAAAATATATATAATAAATGCATCTTAAATTTATACATAATACTAATACTCAATCTATATATATATATATATATATATTGTGAAAAACTGTCCAAAATAGTGATATTCTCTATAAGCAAAAATATTATAATCAAATATTCTAAATAATCACTACATGAAAAAAATTACCAATAAGTCTTTGTGGTGGTATAGGATGCCTTGGAGGAGGAGCAGGCATTTCAATCTGTAGAGGTGGAGCAGAAGGTGGTTGAAAGCTACTACTACTTGGAGCCCTTGTTTCGTTAGAAGTGAGGGTTCGACCTTCTTGCAGCTGTTGGAAATTTCTCCTTAGGGTAGAATCCTGCTGCACAGGTTCTATAGAACTAGAAAATAAAAAATTCCAAGCTCAAAATAAATACATTAAAATTTCATTGAGAGGATAAGCAAAAGTTAAGAGGTGCTTGCAAATCTAACAGTTTTTTTTTAATTTGCAACTTAAACATGCACAAATCAACTCGAGATGACTTAGTTTTTTTCCTTCCTCATACCATAAATTTATACATAGTGGTCCAAATTAGCTAAAGGACAACTAATATATGTATTGCAAATTTAACCTCTTGCGAGAATTATTAAAATAAGTTCACAATGACTATTCAAAAGATTCTCTGTTTAAAAAAAACAATAATAGCACAAATATAATGTCAGTGTAAATAGATTAAATGTATAAAAAAATTACATTACAACATTCCTCAAAACATTTCAACACAATTATATTAAAAACATTTCTCAAAAATGACCATACTTTCTAATAAAAAGTTCATTATCGATATATTAAAAACAGCATTAAAAATCTCAAGAAAATAAAAAAACAAAGCCATTATTTATTTATAATTGTTTTTATAAATTTCAAATATAATGCAATTTCAATTGACAACATTTTAAGAAAGAAGAAACATACCTAGGTTCACCAGCAAGGCCAACGTCTTCTTCTTCACCTTCACTACCACTATACCTATATTCTTCTTGGATATCACCTGAAAAACCATTGAGGGATGTTAAATACAATATTTAAATAGTTTCTAAAAATTTTAATATTAATTTAGCTCATCATTAAGCTAAGCAAAGAAGTAGAAGAAAATGGTTGATATGCCTTTGGAAGCAATCCTTATAAATGCAAAAGCAAGCGAAAAGCAGCGAATTATAAGCACCTTTACCTCCTCTCTTGTGCTTTCGACATCGATCAATGTGATCTTTCAGTTGAATACGCACTTGCCTTTCTGTAGGTTGATCCCTAATAAAGGGATGTTTTAAAAGCTGGTCTGTATACGGCCTTTGTTGGTAATCTTTGACTAAAACCGTTTCTATAAAACTATGAAATTTCTTATTCCATTTTTTAGACTTTAATCTTGGGGGAGGATTTCTTGGAATGAGGAACAGAGCTCGCATAGGATGCATATCACATAAAGCTGTAATGAGAAAAAAAATTACAATTGTAAACATTTTTTTTATAACTATACAATTAAAAAAAAAATTTTCACATCAATCTTAAATTAAATAAAAAGCAATATATGCACACACACACACACAAAGAATTTTGCACTAAAAAAATGTCTTGGTTACAAGTATTGCTGCTAACGGTTAACAGAAGAAATTACTATGGCTATAAATGCATTGTTAAATAATATTAAAGGAGACAAAAATAAATCCATACAATGTGTTTTTAACATTAATCACTTAAATAAACAATTACTCAATTTGAATGATAAACCATTTTCTAGATAAACCATTAATCACCTCACAAAACACTATTGATCACTTTGAATAGCAATAATTAACTGTACATATTATAAAATATATAACTTTCAATAGAATTAAAATTTTTTTACATATTCCATAAAGATTTGGATGCCATCCATCTATTGTATAAAATGATTTTTTAAATTATTTTACTTATTTTCTATAAATGCAATTTTAATAAACATAAAATTATAGTATGCAACATTTTAAATTCCACCAAGAAAATTTTTTAATTCTTAATGATTATAAAAATAGCAATGTATTAAAAGTTAAACATTTCCTCTTAATGCATAATAAAATTTAAACAAAGAAAATGTGATTAAATAAATCATAATCATACGTGGTTGAGATTCAGCCATTTCTAAAGCTGTTATTCCTAAAGACCACAAGTCACTCTAAAAATAGAATAAAATTTGCATTATAATATAAATTTATGGAAATAATAAATAATTATAAATAATTTCAATTTTATAGTATTTACAAAAGTGAATTGACAAATGTATATACAAATCAGTAAAAGAAAATTTTAAAAAATGTAAAAATATATAAGGATTCGATTTAATAACACAAAACATGAATTTTGTAAGATAAATATGACATATAGTATAATATCAATAGAATATTTATTATACAATTTTATTCAGAAGAATTGCTGAGTATTTAACAAAAAAATATTACTAAGCAATTACTCACTTTGGATCACATAAAAAATTTACACTAAGCTAATCATTTGTTGATGAAAATCTCATAACAATTTGCTTATTATTTTATGGCAGGGTTTATATATATATATATATATATATATGTTTATATATATATATATATATATATATATATAAATGGGAAATCGAGATCGATATTTATATAAAAAATATTTTTATATACTTTTATTTTATTAGAATGTCAACGTTTTAAAGGAATTTATGATTAGTTTTTCTTTTTTTCAGCTGCATTCACAACTACTCTGGGCCATATGTGGTATAACATGAGATGAACAGTCTTTATTTACATTATACAATAAATAATACCAATCATAATATTTAGTTGCTTAGGATATTTAAATGTACTAAGAATAGAATAAACAATACAGGTTGTAATTATAGTGTTTTTTGGCATATTCATTTATAATTTCAGTTTTAATTAAATTTTTATATATTGAAGTGAATGACTCAAAAGAGGAACATACCCTATTATCATAGGTGGCTTCTGGATTTTCATCACAGGCTATTACTTCGGGTGCCATCCTAGGAAAAAAAAAAAATTATTCATCTTCCACGAATGTGTATAAAATTGTAATGAAAATATTTTTTTAGTAAATTTTATTTACATCAGAGTTGCAAAATAAATTCAATTATTTTATAATTCTGGTAATTAATTTTTTCTTTTATTAATTTATTTTTATTGTTTGTTACAAGTTATTAAATAAACTTTTTTAAAGTTCAATTATGTAACAGTAAGCTTCAACTTTGTTTATAAATACACCAATAACAACAAAAGATGCATACCAATAAGGTGTCCCAATAAAGGTATTTCGCCTTCCTATTGTTCTATCAAGTTGAGCACTCACACCGAAATCAACTACAAATATTTTTTTAAATTCAGAGTGAGCAAAATATTACAAATTATTTGAACAAATAAATAAATAAAATGGTAGTAAAGGTAAAACATAAAATTTTTAATAAGTATTAAAGCATATTATTTGAGCATGAATAGCATTTCACAACATGATCATAATTACAATTCAAGATATTTTATAATTTATGAGGCATAACAAAAATCTCGATGGATATTACCAGAAATTTGTTTTCTAACAACTGTGTGTCAGTTATTCAACAAAGTGCAGAAATTTTATTTACAAAATGATATTCATAATTATAATGATATATACGAATTCAATAATAAAATTTTATTTTACTGTACTAAATATATAGTATAATACTATATGTACTATTATAATACATAATGTTTTCCTCTTTATAGTTGTTTTGTAATAAAATAATGTTAAACACATTTGATTACCTAGCTTAACTTCAGCATTGTCTGTCAACAGAACATTTTGGCCTTTAATGTCTCTGTGAATGATTTTATTGGCATGAAGATGACTAAGACCCTGAAAATAATAAGTATATTAATAGATGGGAAAAAAATTACAATGTTAAATATATTTTTAACATAATTTCAAAGTATCTACAATTTTCTATTCAAATGGGAAATGGAAAAAAAATGGATTATCGTGAAAGAATAGACAGCGGAGAGAGTTTTAACACTTGTTTAATAAAGAAGACACTTTAATATTTTTTTTCCCCTAAATTTTTCATTTTCACCAATTAACAGATATTGTATAAATATTATATATAATCAATAGATATTTTTTTTGTGTGTATGATTCAGCATTGCACAGCTTCAGTAAATAATATATGTTTTATTTTAGAAAATTTTATTAGCAAGAAAAGAATGAAGATAACAAAATGTACTCAGAAAAATCCATACAGGAAAATGTTAAGCAAAATATACAATCTCACAGCAACCAATCATTCCATATTGTAATATAATTAGGTTTTTTTAAATTACTTTAAAAAGATTGATACATAATTTCTCGATACTACGTGTCAATACTATATATAAAATTTTGAAAAACAAAGTCACCAAAGATGTATTTCACATTAAAAAAAAAAAAAAAAAAAACGATTGAAATATTAATATTATAAATAAATATTTTGTGTATGTATGTGCCCGCACATACAATTTTTAAAACGCAATATTATTAGGTAAATGATAGCTACATGAAATAGTGAATGAATTTTAATTATTTATGGATCAATTGTTTGTTTTTATTATTAAGATACATAAATTGTGGCAAAGACCCTGGCAAATTATACAATTAAAATATTTTTTTTTTAATTTTACTGTTATTTTAAGCTATTCATCCAAATAAACCAAGAACAGTTTTTAAAAAATTGGTAATTATGTAAATCTTGATAACAAACTTGCATAAAAAAACTGAAATATTCTCCCCCAATTTTTTTTTTTTTTTTTTTTTTGAAATAGTAATCAGTTATATTTTACCCTGAGAATTTCTCTGCATATGTATGCTATCCATTCTTCTTTTAGGCACTGACCTTTAGTGGCTAAAAAAGGAAGAATTATGTTAAAATAATAAATATTTATAAATTTCTATCATATAAAAAAGAAGTAACATAATTCAATATTAACATATTTGTATCAGTTGAGATAAAATGCAATTAATAACTGCATCATAACAATCAATACTGCTTAAAAATCTTAGATGAGCATCTCTAAAACTTCCATCAATAAACAGTCAAAATTAATTTTAAATAAATTAAAGGAATTTAAACAAATATATGCATCCTTAAATAGATTATCAATTCAAATATTTTTTTTTTTTATCCATTGAATAATTACAGTTAGGGATAACAATAAAAAAAAATGATCAGTAGCAACAAATTAAAAGACAATTAACAATAAAAATTCTTTAAATAAACTATTTTTAAATTAGCTACTTAAAGAAAAAACATATTAATTTCATAAACTGACATATATATGAATTTCTTTACTAAATGGAATTATTAGTATAACTAATGCATAAAATTGAAATAATGAGCAAATTTATAAATTACACTTGAAATATTAAGAGATGTTCATGATGAAAAAACATTTTTATAATGAATTCCATAGTTTAAATATATGAATGTTTATTAAGCAATAGAATTCATAATATAATGAATTTGCTCACTAACTGAATAATATGAATAACGAATCCCATAATTTAAAAACTTACATTTCACAAGATCAGTGACTGACCCAGCTCCACAATATTCCATGACAAGCTAAGAGTAAGAAATAAGAAAACCAATTAAAACCTCAGAAATAAATTTCATTTGAAATAAAACCATTTATACTAATTTAAGCAAAACCATATAAAAAGTAAGCAAAATGTACCCAAAGTTTGTCATCTTTTCCAGGAGGACTTTTCTGAATAAATGCTCCATAATAAGTGGCTATATTTCGATGGTGGGAATATTTTTTTAGTACATTTATTTCTAGTTTTATTTCTTCTTCTTCGTCCTAGGAAAAAAGATTTTTTACTATTCATAAGTTAAGAAAAAATAATTTTTAACAAGAATTTTAAATCAACGAATATTTTTTATCCTAAATTTTAAACACAAGGATAACTATTATACTGGATTACTTTATAAAATACTTAATAGAAATCAATAAATAAAAATACAAGTTAGTTTATTTTCAAAAGCATAAATCTTCCTCTTTTTAGGCCATTTGGCCAAAGCAGATGAGGGGAGTACACTACCTTTCAAGAGGGCTGTAAGAGATAAAAGACTGTGTATATGCATTACGTATGGGAGGAAACCACCCTACCATGATATTCGACTATGGATGCGAGATACTTTATGCACATTTTCACAATCATTATGGAATCTCCTTTTTTGAAAAGTGACTGCAATGGACATCACCGACAGATTCGAACCATAGTCCTAAGGAGTCACTTAGTCAGGTTTAAGCTTAATATTGTGGTTACATTAATCACTTTATTTAATACTGTTTATAAGAAAAAAAAAAACATGAGAAAATCATTAGATAAAGAAAATTGCAATATTTTTCAATTTAAAATATATTATGACCTTAATTTCAAAAAATGGTAACAAATATTAAATTTAATAATAAAGTATTAAATTATTAATTATATTAAAATTATTAATAAAGTATTAAATTTTAATAATTTACTTCAAATAAAAAATTTCTTTTTGTGATGCTGTAGAAAAGCTTTAAACATGTTGTTTAATCTAAAATCAATGTTATATATATATATATATATACCGCATATTCAAATAAATGAAATTAGAAAACCACACAAAATGAAGAAAAACAAAACTACAATATTAATGTGTTTAGTTTCAACAAATTAAGTAAGAAAAAAACCAACTATATAAAAAAGATGTTTTTCAAATAAATTGCCACATAAGTCAGGATAAGTTAAAATATGGAAAATAAGTATTTTGTTTTATTCTTAGTTGATGCACAACATTTATTGTACATGTACAGAATACAATAATTCAGTGAAAGAAACTTGTACACTGTTTAAACACCTTTCTTTCAGCATAATTTAGATAAGAATTATATGAAGGAAAAAATTAATTGAAAAGGAATAAAATTATCATATAAATAATAGCAAAATATCATCACTTAATTATTTGTGAATTTTAAAGACTTCAATAAGAATAAAAGTTTTATTTCCTTTTTTTTTTTTTTTTTTTTTAATCTAAATAATTTAAGTATTTTATCATTGCTGTGTTCACTTTATTATAATTTTTATTTCATAATTATTTATAATCATTTCAATTGCATCTGAAATTAACAAAAGAATTTATTTTTCTGATTTGTATCGACTTATAACCAAGTTGCAAATGTTTTATTTATTGGGGATAATTCTTAAAAAAAATATTTTCTGTTCTTAAATCCCATTTCATTCCAGTGAACGATTTGGGATAGTCCTCCGGGTGCTTTCGATCAGCTCTCGGTTGGGAACGAGAAATTAAGTATCCGCCTCCTCTATCACAGAAGACCCAAGCAGACGAGTAGAAGGGCAACTACCTCCTGTCTACCGAGAGGTCTGACTGCTATAGCCGCAGCAAGGAATCACCCTTTTCTTGGCCTCCCCAATCCCATGGTTCTCGGAACGAAGAAGGCGCACGATAAATTCGACTAACTGCTCTAGACAGAGAAACGTCTAGTTCGATACAGAGATCGATAGAAAACGTTTCGCTCCCAAATCGTGTATCAGACAAACACGTAATCGAGCACGTATCTTTTTAACACTTAGTAAAATAGTAATTTATATATATATATATATATAGTGTATTATAAAAATGTGAAACAATTTCTTACATTTCTTGATTTTTTCATATGACAGTTTAAATTCGATTTTCACATGCAAGAAATAACATATGCATTTCTATGGAATTCGCTTAAAACATAAGACCATGAATTCTAGAAAATAATAGATATTATTATTATTATTATTATGGGCGAATAAAATATGATTTAATATCATTAATTAAATGCTTTGTAACTAAATTGTTCTTTAAATGACTCGGATCCCCTTAAGTTTGAATGAATCTGTTTCTCCACGTTCTGTATTTATCTTGATTGGAAAGTCAGAAGTTCATTATTAAATACTTGTATTTATGTGCAGTTATTAATCTAACTTATTATGCACTAATTAATGTATGTAATAGTAGTATTATGTAATATATAAATTAGTATGTTATATAATTAGTACGTTATACTAAGGGATCAAATATTATTATAGATGGATCTAATAGTTTTATTAATTTAAGTATACATATATTTATACATTAATAAGTACATATAAATACAAATATTTAATAATGAACTTCTGACTTTCCCATCGAAATGAATACAGAATGTGGGGAATCAAATTCATTCAAACTTAAGGGGATCCTGATTCATTTAAAAAGCAATTTAGTTACAAAGCATTTAATTAATGATATTAGATGATATTTTTTTCGACCATGATAATAATAATAAATAACATCTATTATTTTCTAGAATTCATGGTCTTTTATTTTTAGAAATACACATATTATTTCTTGCAAGCTCATTTAGGGGAAGAAAATCAAGAAAAGTAAGGAATTGTTTGGCATTTTTACTATACACTGAATTTGTATTACCCACGCATATTTTAAGTTTATTTAGAAATAAATTAACATTAATTTTTTCACATAAACGAAGCATTTATGAAAAGTTATTGAAAAGAGTTTTAAGTTCACTATATCGCCATATTTATGTCGCACACCAAGAATTATTATCAATTTTTTCTAACCTTTTGCGTGTATAAAAAATGAATTTTTTTTTAAAAAATGCGAAAGATAAAAACGTTTACTTTTATCAACATATTTTGTTGATAAAACGAACGGGGAAAAACCTTAACTCTTCAGGTATATATCTACATTATTGATAGGCATTTGAAGGTTGTTCGATATTTTCGAAGGACATTGGATAAAAGTTTCTATTTCGATTTAAAAAAAAATCTTTCACAAAATTCTTATTTTAAAAAATACACTAAAAAAACCCATGTAAACATGTACATTAAATCAATACGCCAAAGCAAATGTTCGATAAAGACGCAGAAGATAGCGAGTGAGTGCAATGCAAAAATTAAAAAAAAAAAAAAATTAATATATGGAATTTCGACTTCATATTTCTATTACTTACAATTTAATATGACCTACTGAGGTTTTATCAACCGTTACGCTTGATTTTGTTCAACAAAAATCCTGGGTAAAAATCTAATCCTAAATCTCAATATATGTGCATACTAATTTTCATGGATATCGTATAAACGACGCATAAGATGAAATGTTGCAGCACCATCTGGCGGTAAGTAACACTAAAGTGGATAACGCGAACCTATTTTCCATACTCGAATGCATATTATGGCCGATTTTCATAGCGATTGGTTGAACGGTATAGAAGTTGATATAATGCAGCACCATCTGGTGGCGGCTTACAACATAGGGGTTAGCATAAAATCATTCTCCATGTTTTGTAAAACACACACAAAATTTCATCAAAATCGGTCAAGCCGTTTAGGAGGAGTTCAGTGGCAAACACATGTACAGCAGAATTATATATATAAAGATATAGACGAGATCTTCTTAAATGAGATTTTTTTTTTTTTTTTTATTAGATGAGATTTTCCTAGATCCTAGATGAGATTTTTTATGAAGTTAATTCACCAATTCATAATCATAGGATATTGCTTGAAAAATCGAAAACAGAACAAATACATATATTTTCCAATACTAAATCTTGTGTTTTAATTTTAAAAAAATACCTTCATTGATAATTTTACTTGAAATCTATGGTATAAACATAAAAAAAAATGCAAATTAGTCACCAAAAAAACCACAACACCGACAGCGGAACAGTCAATGTTTTATGGAAATTCAACTGGCAGGCCAAAGAAATAAAAGCGATGACTAATCTCCTAATCGCGAAGGAAGAGAAAGCTGGAAGCATTACGAATACCTCTCAATGGCAATAAAATCAATGCTGTTTACTTTTGACAGTTTGATGGCATCTGGCGTCTGTTTACAATCGTAAGAGACTACGCTACGACAGCAGAAGAAAAAAAAAACCGTCCATCATATTTGTCCTTGGATTATAACAATATATCGCCTCGGATGACCTCGCGCACATTTAATCGAAGAAGTTCTCTCTTTGTTTCCTGGACTGCCGGCAAGCAGCAAATCAAGCAATTGGAGAAATGTGGTTATTTTTTTTATGATGCTTTATTTGGGTTCTTCGAAAGAGGGTTAAGTGCCCAGAGCAGCGGATTTTTAAATCTCTTCCAATTTATATTTTAAAATATCCTGTCCCTGAGTATTAATCATAAATGTCTATTTTTTAATTAATTACAACTAAACTTAAAATTTGACTTTTTTTTTTTTTTTTTTTAACACAAACATTAATATCAGATATTTTTTTTTTTTTTTTTTTCTTCCCAAGTCTGTTCAGTTAAGTCTCGACAATTATTAGTACGAAATAAATAATTGTTGTAATCAAGTTGGTTGAACTAACTTTTTAAATCTTTAGACTGGGTTTTAATTTCTCATGTATTACAATGGTATTTCCTAAAGTGAACGATAGCGCCCCCTAAGAACAGTAAAACTATAAAGGGAGGCATTAGGGAAATGTTTGGTTTGTCGCTTTACGGTCATTTTCTGCACACGAGGGCTTAACCAGGACCTACAGTTTAAAGTGGATTCCGAGCCACTAACAAACATCCATGCCAACGCAAGGATTCGAACCTGAAGCCTGTGATACCAAAGGCAAGAGCGCTAGCCACCAAGCCACGCATTAGGGAGAGAGGGGAATTGGTTGGACTAACTTTTTAAATCTTTAGACTGAGTTTTAATTTCTCACGTATTACAAAGGTATTTCCTAAAGTGAGCGACAGCGCCTCCTAAGGACAGTGAAACAATAAAGGGAGGCGAGTTATATCGGGTATTTTTTGGGGGAAATTAATAAAAATAAGGGAAGGAATGAAGGCATAAAGAAGGAAAAGAATACAATAATAATTGTATTCTCCTCATCCTATGTAATGGAATCCGAGTTTAAATGCGGTTATAAATTTGTTTTAAAAAATCTGCAAGCTGGTAATAAAAATGCAGCCGAGAAATAATTCATTGACAGCAGAGCACCTGGCTTAACCCTTCCCATTGGGATAATTTTTAATGTCATTAGTATTGGGTTGGCAGGAAATCACGTTCAGTTTTTATGTTGTTGTTGTTGTTTCTTATCCCACTTGGCTGGCCAAGCCCACAAGCCCATATGGACTCATGATTGAAGGGGAAGGAAGCAGCTTCTGTTGTGATGGAGCACCCGTAGGTAGAAGCCTGACTTTTGCTCCGTGACGCTCTTACAGTCATAGAAGACCGGGACCTACGGCTTAAAGTGGATTCCGAACCACTACAAACATCCATGGCACCGCCGGGATTCGAACCCGAAACCTGTGGCACCGAGCGCCAGAGCGCAGTTTTTATAATGTACTTAAATGGTAAAAACCGAAATTACTTTCTTGCAAATCCAATAATTTTTATTTTTATATTATAATTCATTGTCTTCATTTTCTATGCATATAATACAGATATTATTACTTGATTTTAAATAAATTGATAAATCCGTTTTCCACAACATCTTCGTTTACTTATGTTTTAAGACGTAAATAGATACATAAAAGATTGGTTTGGTTCGTCACTCTACGGTCATTTTTTGCACACTTTAGGCTAATTAGGCCGGGACCTACAGTTGATACATAAAAGAACATAAATTGTTTACTTTATCTTTCTGTTTGTTAGCTTAAAGAAAATAGATTTGCAGAGGGCACTGATTTTTATTTATTTTTTTTTTTTCCCTTGAGAAAGGGGCGATTGGTCAAATAAGCCCAGGAATCATGACATTGCAATATTTGTACTTTTAATTTATACATTAAAAAAGTTTGATTCTAAGATTATAAGATATATTATGGAAATAGATTAACTTATGAGTGATTACCTGATTTCTACGATCCAAAAATTGCCTCGTCATTAAAGAGACAAAATTTAAAAGTCTTCAAAAATTTGCAATAAAACGCTTGCGTTTCATAAATAAAATAAATTGTTTAAGGATATGTCGTTCTAACTATAACCCTTAAAAATTTAAAAAGCAGCATTGTAAATATATTACCAATAAAACCTTCTATAAGGTTAAAAAATGCAACATTAAAAGGGGGGAGGGGATGGAAATCCTCAGACTGGACCTTCAGTTTCCCCGAAGCAAGTCTGCAAGGCGAACGAAACAATTACAGAAAGAAAAAAAAAAGCAGCTTTTCTGAATATGGTCATAACCTCGGAAGAGCCAGAGCCGGCTCGCAGCAGCAGATGGTGATGCGATGGCAGTGGGACCTTGATCGTAAGATATTCCCGACGAGCTCGAGAAAAACGGGCGGAAGGTCTTTAACCCAAAATGTAAACAAGAACGATCCCGTCTCAACTCGCACTTTCACACCGAGAGATTTAAGGTGGCGCTGAAGAAAGGGAAGGGAAGCTCTCTGGAAACACGTGAAGTACATTTGTTTAAAAAAAAAGTGCTGGCACCATATGTGCAGGCAAGAAGGCCAGCTCACTGGGAGCATGGAGGTCAAGAAGTGGAATGCAAATTGCTTCACCTAGAATATTAATGCAATGTTATTGCTGATTAGAAATGCAATCCACGGCCAATTTTTACATTAGAAGCTTCTTTATAGTTGCGCACGGAGTATTTGAAATTGTGATAATGTCATTAGAGCTGCTCAATAACAATCATAATTTCTACAATACGCTTCTACTGAATGTCCCATTTTATTAAGAATATGAAAGGGAATGTATGTATATAATACTAATTTTTTTATTCTCAGTTAATGGTTTAGCTGAAAAAATGTCAAAATTTGAGTAAGCATTAAATGTATAAGCTATTTGATTATACAATCTCCAATCGTCCCTCAAAATTAGCAATACCATGATTTTTCATAACTGATAAATAAAATGGAATTAAAACACTAAATTTTAAATATAACGACATAGAACATTTAATATTAACGTTAAGAACATAAGGAATTTCAGAATTACATTCAATACAGCCTAAATTATAAATTTACAACAAAATATATCGTGTCAAACATTCACCATTTGATTTTTCTAATACTTTATTTAACTGATCAACTACCCAGAAGGTAAGTGAAAACTTTTTATTACATCGTGTAAATCTAAAAGATAAAAATAAATTATTCTTCAATGATTTTATATCTAAATTAATTTCAACTTTCATTTAAGAAGAACAAATCGACAATCATTCAGTAATAAATTGAATCACCTATAAAAAACAAGTGAATAAGAAATCTGTTGATTTTCGAAGAGAATAAATCGCCCGTCGCTCAATACTTTTCAAATTGTATGGATTTATTTCTACAAATTTTTACGTTAAAAAAAAAATCTTCTCTTATTAGGCCAGTAATGTCGTAACCGACGCCTTTCAGATTTTAAAAAAATTATTTGAATCACGCTAAATACACTGGAGGAAAAATGAAATCCAAACACCAAGAAAAAATTAGTTTAGAGTAATTAAATTTAGGCAAAGTAATTGTTTAGGTAACACATTTAGTTAATTAACATTTAAAAGTCATAGATTAAATAGGTATAAACGAAAAGAGAAATTGCTATGTGAAATGAGTTTGCAATGTAAAATGGTGGTATATTAATTATTTCCATATGTTATTTTGTGGGCTGTAGTGCCATGTCTGTTGCACTGTAGTAGTTGTCAGTCAAATCAGCAACGGTAGTAGATGTCAGTCAAATCAGCAACTTCTGATTGTAGAGGACGCTGGATGTGTCGTCCAATAATATCCCATATATCTGATGATCTCGCAAGTCTAGGTAACGTCTACACTATGTAGAGCCCGTTCGACAACATCAGCAGTATGGGGACAACTGTTGGAAAACGCCCCTCAGAATAGTGATCAAAAACGACAGCATAACCACTTCAATCACTAATATGACGTACAAATTTGCTGTCAACGTAGGATAATGAGAGAGTGCTCCTGCTTCATAAGAAATTGCTTCCCAGAGAATATCTTGTGTATAGCCAGTGTGTCAACGATGTCGACAGATTACCATCTGGCCTCCTAACTAACATACGGCCATCACTGGTACCAATACAGAAACGGACCACACCAGAGATCTCCACTCCGTCCTCCAATGAGTTCTAGCTTGGCACCATTGAAATTGGAGTTTAAGGTATTGACACGCTAAGCTAGTCTGGCATGGAGCAGTCCCTCAAGTAATCGGCATGTTATCGTTCACTATCACACTTTAGTATCAACACGAGCTGGAATTTATGTTGCACATGTAAAACATGCGGTAAAGCCTTGCGGCGTGTACGAGGCTCGTCCCTCTCAATAGTAACCGGTGTGAGGCCGGACTTCTTGAGATAGTACTTTGTGGCCACTATGGTCAATTCCATAATGTAAAAGGAAAATCTACCATTCTGGTATCTCTTGAACTTAAGAAACTTTTTTTAATACATAAATGTTTTTTTGTTTTTTTTTAAACTAAATTCGAGTCGGATCATCCCTGGTATAAACAAATAAAATTTTAATTTTATCACGTGCCAGAAAACAATAAATAAAGAAAGACCATCGGACAATCACTTTCAGCAAATCATAATATTGAAGACAAATGGCAGAGAATAAATAAAAAGTCATTTCTGAAGGGCATTAGATCTAAATAAGCAATTTCGAATATCAGTTTCTAGTTATATTTAATAAACTAACCGATATTCCTTCCTCTTACAAACAAATGGTCGTTTTCAAACGGCAACGCCCAACTCCATCAATGAACAGCGATCCAGTGGGGCGTTTTAGGAGGAAAGGGTCTTTCATGAAACTACAAAGACTTAGTTAATCTTCTAAATTGCTTCCATGGAAAATTCTTAGATCAATTTAGAACGATTCACAATCGTTTATTATTATTATTATCTACTTTGGCAAGTAATAATTTCTGGTATTAAACCTTTAATGTCTTTAAATACTTATTAATCATGAAGATGCTTTTGTTTTATTTGATTTTATTACATGTGTTTAACAGGTTGTGCGCTATAATTAGACAATCGCACATTTAAGTAATAATAAAAACAAACTAACTTAATTTGTAATTTTTCCATCACAATATATATAAATGCGAATATATTTATATATGTTGAAACCCTGAACATTAAAATATGAAGAATAAATTTTACTAATACGATAAAACTGTGCACTACTTTAACATTTCTTCAAATACAGACATTAAAGAGAGAGATAGAAAGAAGCAAAAGGCTTAGCATCTGGTAATTTGTATTTCAGTATTATTGACTTATGGTTGTTGATTTTTGTAAGTATAGTTCTGCTTAAAAATTCGCACTCTTATGTTTCTTTTTCCTTAAAAAAATATTGATCTTACTTATTCGCCTGTCAAAAAACAAGAAAAAAATTTTGCAATATTGTCGGCAACATTTTATTTCATTTTTAAAGCAGCCGCACTTTAAAATGGGGTTTTTCCATATGCGAGTTTCATTAAAAAAACTTTTATACAAATAAGGAGCAAAAATAAAAACTACTACACAGCACAAGACATTTTTTAAAAATATTTAAAAAGAATTAGTTTAAAATTTTTTTTAATTTTTCTAAAAATGAAATGCATTGCCATTCATCTTGTAAAGAAGTGTACGTAAGGGTAGTGGAAGACACAAAAAACGAACTCCACAGACATATATATTTAATAGCGACGTTGAGAGAGTGAAAGTTGCCATGGCTTCTATCAAAAACGAACACATGTTTTACCTTTTATTCCACTGTAAAGGAAATATCACACAGATACAGATTTTAGTAAAATATGGCGAAGCATTTTAAAGTAATTTTTGATCCGGATCACGCCTATTTGAAATGCCAATGCAATTCAACTGTCAGGAACATTTGACAATTACGACTTCGACTACCCTATTCAAGATGAAGTAAATATATATATATATATTATTTAAAAAAAAAAAAAAAAAAAGGAATATTTAATGAAGCAAATGAACGTGCATTTTGATGCATTCCCAACTACTTCAGATAAGCTTTATAATCTATTTTGACAAACCTTGCAGTTTCTTTTATCAATGTATAACGAAATTAGCTATTTTAGGACATTACGTAAAAATAAGAAAATGACCCAGAATTAGCTAACAAATGAATCATGTTCAATATTGATAAATAATATCTTATCAAAATCCAAGATATATGCTATGATAAGTAAACAAATAATATTATCAATTTCACATTGTGTGCAATGGTTCCACAAAGAATGCGCGACGAAGTTTCACTAACATACCAGAAAAACAGAAATGAAAATTACGTTAATGAAAAGCAAGGTGAAATATAAAATAAATTGCTGAAGATTGATAGTGTTCTTTTGCATTATCAGAACCAGCAGATCTGCAGACAGATAACTCCAATTCATGGAAATAACCAGGTTACATACTAAAAAGTCCCATCATAACCTGCTCTGTTAGAGCAGTGATCTCTAAAACTTTTTTTGATGACATATCTCCAAGGCGAACAGCGATCTGACCTTTGGTACCACAGGTTTCAGGTTCGAATCCTGACGATGGCATGGATGTTTGAGTGGTTCAGAATCCATAGGTCAAAGTCTAGTTAGCCAAAAATGTGCACAAAATGACCGTAGAGCGGCAAACCAAGACAATTAAAAGTTGTATCCTATGTAAGATTATGTAATGTAATTACAAATTTACATCGTTAATTAGTTTCTTAATTGAGCAATGTTGAATGGTTGGCCGACCTCTGTTAATGTAATTCAAAAATCTAGACCAAAACTAATTTACGCGAGCTACGTATTTGGCGTGACGCCAAGTATCACTTTGCATGCCTCCTGGGGTACGCGTACCCCACTTTGGAGACCACTGTGTTACAGCAACGACAGGAGTTGGGTCACGCGTGTCGGTGTTACGTTTTCGGTTAATGTCAGCTCAATGAAAGCCACCTGATATAATTGATTCATCTGTATTTTAATAAAATGCCTGCCATAATCGTACTGCAAAGTGGATGCTTTCTTAGTGTCATTAATTGGTTTGCATTTATATCAGACATCTAGATTAGTTTGGTTTGTCGCTCTACGGTCATTTTGTGCACACTTTGGGCTAACTAGACCGGGACCTACAGTTTAACGTGGATTCCGAACCACTACAAACATTCATGCCACAGCCAGGATTAAAACCTAAAATCTGTGGTACTAAAGACCAGAGCGCTGGCCAATTGACCATCAGGCCGCCGGACATCTAGAAGACTTTACAAAAGAATTGATCTCCCTTCTACCATTAATGGATCCTGTCTAGCAGCAATTCCTCGTAATGCACTCTGGGTAATGTTGAATTAGCGGCGAATGATCACAAAAGAGGAGAGAAATTTTAATTATTATTTTTTAACGTTTCTACTAATTTACAAAGAACTGGTGGGTCTTTTTTAATTAAAAAAAAATTACTCGCTAGATTGTGCATACGCAAACTGAAATGAACATAATTGACAAGACAAACTAGTCTGGTACGATTTTTCCCCAATAGCGGCCATTTACTTCTCATCACCCCATCAATTAGCGTTCTCCAAAACGCAACTGCAAGAGTGCATTGAGCCAGCATAACCCAATCCAATGAGTTTGATGGAGAAGCAGCAGAAGAAGGTGGTAGGAGAGACATCCGCTGTCAAAATAGGAGTGGCGTCAAACAAAGATTTCCGAGAAGACGCGGTGCATGCGGGTAGGCTGCACAGACGAATGCCAAAACAGACGATGACACGAGCGGGAAAGGTCAAAGATTTTGGTACGTGAACCTCAAGGACACTGCTGCCGCTGCTGCATTAACCAGTTTACGTCAAGAACCGCCACTGGCATTCCGCCTTTGTTCTTGGAGCAGCGGTCTTTTCCTAATTCACAGTTTACCTTCGGGCGTGAGTAAGCGTCTGCCCCAGAGAAAGGACTGCCTGCTTCTTGCAGAGTGGGAGAGCAGAAAATGCAGACTGAGCAATTTCAATTCAACGCACCTCCTCCTCCTTATCCGGGATCTCTTTTACTAGTTAAGAAAAATAAAAATTATCTAATTCATAGCATATTGTAGATTTAAATCCGTAAAAAGAAAAAAATTATTTAATATCGTAAATTTCACGATTTGTTGCATAATTATTACTCTCACTAAAAAAATTACTGAAACGCTTACTAAAAAATATCAGGAGCCTTACTTAAATTCTTGTAACACATAATCAGGGATACACAGACCGCATGCGAAATATTTCATATATCCATTTTCTCCAAAAGTTATAACTTTATATTGAAATTTTAATCCGGCTCGGTAAGACACTCAAATATTAGAAAAATATTTTATTCAATTTTATCTAATTAATTTGAAACTACTGTAAAAGATTTTTTTCTCAATAACGTGCTAAGTTGAATAAAGGATTCTTATCAATATTTTTACAATATTATATATTAAATATTGATTTAATAAATGAGTAAACATCTATGTATAACAATGATTTAGACAGATGATTTCTATTTTTTATTCCGCCCCCCGTCGTGCCTAATATTTACTCAGGGACACAAGGTTTGCCCAAAATATAAATTTAATCCAATAAGCCTTCCACAATTTTCATATTAATATATAATAACAACGGCTTAACCCACCTTGAATTCCCAGTTTACAATTAGCAGATTCAGTTATTATACAAATCACTATTAAATTTGAGTTCTATTTTCTTAAAACCACTTATAGTTAATTGCTGCCTAAACATTTTAGCATAATCGCAGAATAGGGGCCGTTGGGATTTGGCGTCAAACAATCTTTTCACCAAAATGCGCCAAGTAGAGTATTGCAATTGCAAATGAAGTGAACTGTACAGAGTACAAGAAACACGGGTTACCCCATTTGGCAACTTATCACCCAGTGGGCGGCATAGAATCCCAACGGCCTCTATTTTGCGATTTGGCTAACATTTCTGTTCGTGAACTTCCTTCGATTCTTCCCTCCGAGATTTGCAAGATATTAACCAGAATATTTTTTTAATGAACTTCCATTTACACCGACAACAGATGCTTTACAATTTCTACAGCTCTTGGACGTATGCCTTTCCATCGCCTTCTGAGGTTGATCCGTACCTCTCAAATTTCTTAAATATCCATATTAATAAATTGAAATAAAAAGATTCAGTAACTTTGCGCTTGTTCCACACGGCCAAATTACAGTTAGTGTACGTAGCCCGTGATTTTCACAATTCTGCATTCCTGTTATAGAGGAAAATCGTTTATGAATTAAGTTATTCTACGAGTTTTAACCAAGAACATGGATAGAACACATTTCTAGAACTGGATTCAAAAAACAGCATCATGTAACATATTTAAATTCATCAAAATTTGCTAATCAGACAAATAAACTAAAAGTGTACGATCCATATTCGTCAATAATTATCTAAATTTGTTTATTATTTCCAATTAATCAAATCTATGTGAGCATTATTTGAGGTAATTTTTAATACAGACCATAAATAAAGACACAATCTTTTTTGCCTCCACAAGATACTAATAAGAAACAATAAAAATACAATTTGAATGAATTCACTTAAAATTATAATTTTAACTCATTACATTATTTTATAATGTCTTTTCTTACTTTTATACATTTCAGTTTAGTAAAGCTCAACTAAGGTAAATCTTGAATATGAAAGAGTTATTCAATAGATCAAATATTGGCCATTTTTGAAAGACCAGTGACAACAGGCATTACATTTCTATGTGAAAAATTTGGTTACAACCATTCATTTTTTTTTATTATTTGTCAAGCATTGCTACAAAGAATAAGTAAATACAGAAATTAATTTGATGAGTGATTTAAAAATGCATCAGCATTGTCTAGATATTTTTATTTTTAGATTTGTTGTAATCTGTATAGAGACACAGAGATTTGTATATTTTAATACATTATCCATGTTTTATAAATGGGTGATTGTGGGTTTAACAGAAGCGTAGAAAACAAATTATGACTCCTTTTAAAATATAAAATGAAATCTATTACTATATTACCATCTGGCATTTAATAAAAAAAATACATTATATTTAAAATTAATATAGTTGAATTAAAGTATGTCTGTCTGCAGGTGCAAAATAAACATGCTTTGCAAGAAAGAGTTACTAGTCTACTTTCTAAGCATATTTATATCAAATTATATATATAAAAGCCATTTTCTGAAAAGACTTTTGTAATGTATAGTATCAAATTTCAGAACACAATCATCTTTGGTGTTTATTTTTTTCAGCGACAAATAAACATCGAAATAATTTCCATGTTTTTGCTTTCCATTTCATACTGTAAACCAGGGGGGAAAAGAGGGGGGGAGAGGCAGGCATTTGGATTGATCAGGAAAGATAATAGCGCCTTAATTTTCCGAAAACCAAACGATTTTTTTAAGGCTAATAACATAAAAAATTTTTAAGTTGATAATAAACTTTTCAAACTTTATTGCAATAACAACATTTAAAAATTACATCATGTGACTTCTATTGTGGTTGAGTTTTTTTCTCAGAAGTCTGCGTGTTGTCAGGTTTAGCAACTTAAGATGCTCAATAACACCAGTGAGTTCAATGCTGAATTTCTTTTCTCGGTGAACTACTTCCATTTAGATACACAGGGCAATGCCTGTAGCTCTGGTCAATGATAAATTCAACCACGGAGGATAAAAAAGAAACAGAATCTGATCATTAAAGCAGAAAGATCTGTCGTATTTACATCACGACCGCTGAGTCACACAGAAGTGGAAGCGCAATTGCGTACTTCCGTTCGTACCAATGCTGGCAGGCGCGCTTTTTCGAACAATCCCTTATCGCACTCCAATTGCCCAAGTCGTGCGACTTCCGAACTTCCAAAAACAGAGCGGATGGATTCGTGTCGCAGTAGGATACACTGGCGTCGACTTGCAGCACACAAAAATAGTCGGAATGGTTTTAAAAATAGTTTTAGCAATACGCTAATCGGAAAGAGTGCATTTGTTTATTTTGCATTTCCCTTTAGCCTGTGTTTATGTTTGTTGACAGAAGGAATAAAAGGTTTTGGGATATTTAATAGAATTATTTAACTGTGGGCGTTAAAAAGCCCCATGTATAGTACCATAATAGAGATTTGTATTGTTTCTAACGAATTAGAAGCTTAATATTAAATAATATTGAACTCGAATTTATCTTATTCTGCACTTACAAAATTGTGAATTAACGACTACTTTACTCTTTTGTAATAAACCCAACTGGTTTTAATTGCAGATAGCATTATGAATTTAATATTCAGCGAGATATATAAAAAAATATATATATGATTCTTTTTAAAACCCAAAAAACTGAAGAATGATATTAAGAAAAAATCCCTAAATCCCCTAAAATCTCTAATCGAATAAAAAAAAATCCCTGAATGAATAATATTCGAAATTATTAATTTTTAATACTAATTTAATATTTTTTTTTCAACATTTGTTTCTCGCAGTTTGAATCAAGAAATAAGTTAGCATGGTGATAGATTTAAAAATAAACATATTGCCCCTTAATATAATTTGCTCAATTGCAGAAAATAAAATGAATATTGCAGTAAAAGAAACTAAACCACATTTAATTCAATCGTTTGAGAAAACTGGGTACGCAACTACATCCCTACCACTTTATTTTCAATAAGTTTGAATTCGTAATCATTTTTACCGAATCAGAATCTACCACGACTTTACATACGACAATAAATATAATAATCGACAATGCAGTATCTAAAAACAGATAAGTGCCGTCCTTAATGTACTTAAGTACACAGATAAGTACAGGTTAAAATGTTGAAATCAATATACACAGCTTTAATACTCATAACTTTCATTTTCAATCAAAATCTGCTTAAATTTTTCAAAAAAAAATTCTCGGAATCCCCCCCTCTCCCTTCCAAAAGATATAGATTGCTAAAACAGGTTGACGCAATGTGAGAACTCACGAGGTGTTTTTTTATCTTCCATTTTAAAAGTTATCGCAAAACCAAATATTTCCCAAATTATCGAGAATTATGTTATCGTTTCAGAAAAACTGCGATAAATATTTTAAAATTCAAGTGAGGGCTTCGTCTTTCACCTGATGAAGAAACAAAGCCAAGGAAGTATTTTGAAGTGCAATGCCAACTGCATAGTTTATTTACACGTGCTGGTGAAATAACGTTATCTGTGTTTTGCGTTTTTGTTTTCTTTTCCTTTCCTCTCGTCACAATCTCAAGCGTTATTTTTAGAGTTTATCACCGCGTCCATATATTTCAACGTGCGAGGCGACTGCACGCCACTCCGTTTCAGTGCCACCTATATCGAAAGCCTACCTCTAAACTAAGGTTGAAGTAAAATAAACACCAGGAAAGAATAAAAAAGCATCTTGGCATCAAACGAAACTGAGGCAGCAATTCTATAACAGTTTATCCACTCTCTAATAAATCCTCGACGACTTTGAAATGCAGTTCTAATTTATTTAATTTTATTCCTAGTTTTTAAATTTGATTGCTAAAATTTTTCCTTAATTAAAAGTACAAAATAAGAGTATGAATAAATAAGAACTCTTACCTCATCTAGTCATTGAGATATTGTAATTAAATAAATACTAGATGAAAACGCAATATTTTAAGCAGACGATCTTTTTGATGTGGCCAGCTGAATTTGGAAAAATAGTTCTTAATTAAGATTAAAAAATTTTGTGTGATTCATTGATACTTTTTTTAAGCATAAATAAATCACAAAATTTAAAACGCAAAATAACAAAAAATTTAAAACGCAAAATTACGAAACATTTTTTCAAACACATCTATTAAGAATATCGTCTACTTAAAATATTAATTTTCGTCATTATTTTATTTATTTAAATAGAAAATCCAAAATGAATAGATCAAGTAAGAATTCTATATTGAGTATTCTTATATGTTTTTCTCTAAATTGGAAAAAATATTAACTACCATACTGTTTTATTTTGAAAAAGTGAAATTCTTTTCAAGTTGCAATCTTCTAAAACAGTTATCTCTACTTTTGTGAGGCATTGTGTTTGGAGAAAGAAAGGTATTTGCTTTTTATAATCCCAAGTGCAATTGCTTTTTGTGATTCCAAGCATTTATGAATTTTGGTTTTCTTACAATTCCATGCATTTTAAAATATTTTATATTTTAATTTTGTTATTCTATTAAAACAACATTTACTGATGAAATTAAAAATGCCACCAAGCCAGTGTCATTTAGTTAAAAATAGTATTACGCTTATTATCGTCTCCAATGATTGAATTTACGATTAAATGCTTTCATGAAAATTTCTTCCAAACTTTCATTTTGGTAAATTTAAGAAAAAAATATTTATATCTTTTTACTGAAGAAACCTACGCTATGTCTATCCGACAGTATATTATGAAAGAATATGCACACATGCATGTCTAAAGGTTTCTAAATGCTATTTTCATCTGCATCTATGGTTCGATTTCGATTACCTCACATAAAATTAAAAACAAAAACTTGATGCAAGCGAGCAGGGGTTTCCCATTTGCATTTCTTGAAATTTCCGATGCTTTTCCGCAATAAATCAGTGCTTGGTGACAGGAAATGAGAAACGTGCGACATCCTTTAAGATTGAATTGTTATTCTGGAAACTACCACCGCAAAGATAACAAAGGGTCTTTCAACTGCTGTACCACGGTCCACTCAACGAATACTTTTGATAAGAAAACCTTTATTTGTTTTACACGGAGAATGCTTTCGATTTATCCCCAATAATCTCGATGTGAACGTTCGCGGACATAATCTTCCTATGCACTCAAAAGTCGTTTATGTGGTTTCTGGGCATGTGAATAAATCGATTACACGGTTTAGCTGGAGATTATTCATAAGATTGATATTTCTGCATAGGCAGTGAAATAACGTTTCAACAAGGATATGAAATAAAAATGTGCAGTTCAAAGATAATTTTAAAAATCTCAGCAAGAGTTAGAACAGAATATAAATTCTCAAAATGTTCTACGAGTATATATAAATTACATCAGAGATTTATTTTTCTTGAAATTGAAGAGATATACATTTTTGGAAATGCTGTACCACAATTGTCACATTAGTACAACTAAGTCAAACAATGATTATAACACAATAAATATATTAGTAAAAATCCACCATGCATTCTCATGATAATTATAAAGAGGACCGCACGTGAAAAAAAAAAATGTTTAAATAAATTGGATCCATCATGAATTCGCACTAGAGCAATACAGAAGACTACGTGCGGAGAAAAAAATTGTTAAATACGTTTTACTCGAGATGAGTGGCAACCGTAGAATGTTCCATCGTTTTAAAAATTAAGTTAGTTAGTCATGACGTCATTAATTGTAGTTTAGGCTTGGCGTTGTAATAATTGCTTTATTAGTAGTCTGCTTTGTTGTTGTAGAAAATAAATGATGTTTGTGTTAACATCTCCTCTTCAATTTTAACATTTCAATAATCATATTCACTTTACGTTCACCCTTTTTCGTAAGCTAAAAATTTTACTTTCGTGATAGTTTCAAAGTTGCAGATTATGCAAAATTTAACTAACGCCATTACGTCTTCCAGGGCAAATATATCCATATCCGGCCATAACCTGTACTATAAAATTTAGTTCCAAAATTTCAAAATAATTAATATCTGCAGAAATGCTGGCCTTGACAAAAAATAAAACTTTATAAAGACGGACAACACATTTTGGTTCCCTTAAAATGGTGTTGGTTGCAAAAATATTTTTTAGAAGTAATTTTTCTGCAATTACGTATAGTTTGCAAAAAACACAAAAATTCTAAAGGCCGCATTCACACCAAAGTGACGACCAATCACAAGCCTCAAACGTCAAGTGTTGAGATCATATATTGGTTGATGCTTCACGATTAGCCTCGCAACGTCTTGGTGTGAATGCGGATTAAACCAGATAATCTAGTTTTTGTACGCTAGCTAACACACGTTATCCCATTGGACAACGAGCGGAAAGAATTTAAAATGTTGTAAGTTGAATACTTCAACAATTAATAACAGAATTCAATAAATGAAGACATAAGGTTTTTTTTTTTACCTCGGTTACATCCATTATTTTGATTGCTGCTAACTGGCCAGTTTTTGTGTGGCGGCCCTGAAAAACAGAAAAAGAAAAATGTCACAAATTATATAACGAATTATTACATACACTTATAATGTTTAATAAAAATTTTAATTTATTCAGTAATTATCAGACCTTTGAGAGACTACGTCATCATTAAAAACAGTAGCT
This sequence comes from Caerostris darwini, assembly GCA_021605075.1. NCBI lineage: Eukaryota > Metazoa > Arthropoda > Arachnida > Araneae > Araneidae > Caerostris > Caerostris darwini. Next base: position 136,844 of record BPLQ01012776.1, read on the forward strand.
AGAAAGTATTTAAATAAAATTATCTATACTGAACTTAAACAAAATATAAAAAAAAAAAAAAAAAAAAAGAATTGAAAGCAACAGCTACTTGAAATTTTAATGTTGTCTCACTTTTTAAAATATATGCAAAAGCAAATGTTGTAATATAGAGAAAAAAAATTTTCTTAGTTGATTTCATTAAAAAAAATATTAGTAGAAATTGTTCTCATAATAAATGAAAATCAACAGATTTCTAAAAAAATTTAATTATGAGAAATATACGAATGCACTATGAATATTAACCTATATATATATATATATATAATATATAACATATTCTGTACATATATATATATATATATATATATATTCTTCTGTACATGTGTTTGTCACTAAACTTCTCCTAAACGGCTGGACCGATTTTGATGAAATTTTGGGTGTGTGTTTGACAAAACACGGAGAATGCTTTTTATGCTATCCCCTTTGTTGTAAGCCGCCACCGGATGATGCTGCAATATATCAACATCTATACCATTCAACCCATCGCTATGCAAATTGGTAACAATATGTATTCGAGTATAGAAAATAGGTTCGAGCTATCCACTTTAATGTTACTTGGCACCAGATGGCGCTGCAGCATTTCATTTTATATACAGCTCAAACGATATCCATGAAAATTAGTATGCACAGATATTGGAACATGGAGAATATATTCGCGATATTTAATTTTCTACACTGGCGTGGGTTTTTTTTTTTTTTTTTTTTTTTTTTTTTTTTTCCTTCTTCTTTCTCCCCCAGGACAACGTATGCCGCGTTCTGCTAGTATATAGGTTTCAGAAATTCATTTTTAAACTTCTTTTAAAAGCATTAGAGTGTAACCGCTTTTTCTCTAATGAAAATAAAGATTCCTCTAATGTAAATAAAGCTTTAGTTTAATTGTGAACAAAAAACCTTACAATTAATATCTTTAAAAACAAAGTTTACAAAATGAGAGTCCAGATGTTGTTAAACAAATGTTGAGAGTTAAATGTTTTTAATAATTGAAGAAATAAAAACTCTTTGACCAAAGAGGAAAAAATGTCTGAAGAGAACAGATTTTGCCCTGCCTTCGTTACAAAACTTATGCTCAAAATTGTTAAAAAACATTTGAACTGGCTATAAATGAAATTAAGAGTTTCTACAACATCGAACTGCGACAAGTCCTTCAATAGCACATGCATAATAAGACACAAGCATGACTTAAAAACAATCGGGGGCACCAGCAGACATCTGCTTTGGTTTTGTAAACACGAGTGTCTGCGAGTTATCACCGGATTTCCGAGAATGGTCAGTCCGGGGAGACTTACGAGGCGTGTTTATTTTGTACCTAACCAACATCTGAAAAGCATCCGTTAATGAAACCAAGTTCTTCTTAAGAGAGAGATGATTGATTAAATAGATGCAAGAACAGGAACAGTATTTTAAAGTTGACGAGCAAACACCAGCTGCAGCACTATTCAACCCAATTTGGTTAGTTAGTGATTAAAGAATAATGACATTTTGAAAGAAATCCTAGTCATAATGACAAAATACGTTAACCGCCCGATGCAATGCGGCAAAAGAAATTGCATTGGCCATCTCTTACAAAAACTGACTATACAATTTTAAAAAGTTCCTTAAAAAGAATAGCAAATAACTCAAAAATAACAAAGATTAAAGCAATAACAAATATAAGCAAAATAAAAAGCAAATAACAAAGATTTCATCAATTCTTTATTTATAACAATAAATAAATAATTGATGAAATCATTTTATAATTTAAAAAGAAAAATAAATTTAATCTCAAAATAATAATTTAGAATAATTAGAATGACATTCTGAAAAGTCAGTGTGATTGGAATGACATTTTGAAAAAAAATTCTAGTCATTGAAAAAGTACGCGAACCATCCAGTACAATCAGATAAAAGAAAATGCATTGGCCATATCTCGCAAAAAGTAACTATACAACTATAAAAAGTGCGTTTAAAAAAATAACAAAGAACTTGATCAAATCCTTTTCTAATTTATAAAAAAAAAATCAGTTTGCTTTAAAAGGAAAAAAATTAAAATCTCAAAATATTAATTTAAAATTCCTTTAATGATTAGAATGATATTATTTTGAAAAAAATCCTAGTCATAATGGCAAGTGGCGTACCGATTACGGAGTACCAATGGATAGACCCCCTTAACATCCTCCATAGATAAGTTTATAATTTTAATTGGCTGCTTTAGGTTAATAAATATGATAAAAGATAGTTTCTAAAAATTAAAATATGGTATTCAAAAAATTAAGAAAAATAAATAAATACTGAAAAATAAATAATAGTAAGAGTTGAAATGAAAAGTTATTTAAGTTAAAATTTGATAACAGTAAATCTAAACCTAAAATATATTTAAACAAGAAGAATAACTAAAACCTTTTATGGTCTGAAACAAAACAAAGAATACGAATGAATATCATATACATTACATAATGATCTAAAGAAAGCTTATTAATATTATTAAACTACAATAATATATATTTTTTTGCTAATAGTCGATTTTCTTTCCTCAGTTGAGTCAGTAAGTATGCCAATAATTTAAACAAATAAAAAGATAACTTTCGCCAAAATCACGAAAAAATTCTAATAAGTTCTCTTTTAATTAAATAAAACAGTTAATCAAAACAGCTTGCTTTCGATTGACCAAGAGCAATTTAAATTCTTAACTGCCCTGTGATAAGTCAATGGTTATTATTTAAATCAAAAGTTTTGTTTTGACGTCGGAATTACGACAAAAAGTTTTTTTAATTAAAAATGACGTCATAATGCATTTATTATCCACATCTGCAATCATATATTATCTATGTTTTCGAAAAAGGAAGATCTTTAATATTGAATGTTGTATGCGACAACTCTCTTATCTGTTTAGTTTTCAAGTTATGCCTAAAAACGAATTATTGTGAACAATTTTCAAAGATACCACAAAAACACCTATTGGGAGAAATATTCAAACTAGTGAAAACCAGCAGAGCGGTTGAAAATTAGCGATAAAAATGAAAGATAAATCGTGCCACAATAAATGTTTATTATTTTCTGCAGCCGAGAAACGATGCATCATATCTGCTATATTATTTATGATTTTACGGACAAGAATCAGTCTGACATCTCCCTAGCTTACTTTCAAAAAAAAATTTTATATGAAAAATGTTTTACATAAACACCATAAATCCGTTAAGATACATAAAGTACCACATTTTGCGAGTCACCAAATAATGTCAATTGTATAAAAGAATGTTAATAATAACAATAACATTCAGGTGAAATGAATCAGCACTAAACAGTTAAAAAGATTCTTTGCGGATTCGTCCGTCTAGTGTTTTAGAAACGTCATAGTTATTTAAATATCAAAATAAATATCATTTCCTTAACTGTCATATGAATGAATTCATCAAATGGTATGTACATATATACTATTTCAAAAAAAAATTTGTTATAATTGCATTAATTTATTGGTTAATATTAATAATAATAGTTAATATAATTATAATTAAACAATATATAAATAGGGCCTGATGGCCGAGTGATCAGAGCTCTGTGCCACGGGTTTCGGGTTCGAGTCCCGGAGATGCCATGGATGTTTGTAGTAGTTCGGAATCCACTTTAAACCGTAGGTCCCGGTCTAATATGACTGTACAGTGTTGGGCGTAGGTCTAATAACCCTATCCCGTAAAAAGAAAACATCTGGTTTCGGAATCTGCCAGTAAGTAAACGGCCTTGGCCCACCATGGGGCTGTTGCGCCAATGATGATGAATATATAAACATGTTTTGAAAATACACTTTAACATATTTATATTATACAGCTAATCATCCTCAAAAAATTTTTTTAAAAAATAGGATTATTTTGCGGAATAAGAAATGTGATCACTGAATAAATTGTTTTTTGCACTCAGAAACATACGATCTTCATTAAATTTCAGTTCAGACTTATTCATTATCCTATAAATAAAAACGAACATTGGTTGACTTTTTTCCCACATACCGATGAAAAAAGGTTAATGTTGTGTTACTCCATGTTAAGTTCAACACCATGGCATTTTCTTAGTTCAGCACAAGAATTTCCAACGTCTTGATATTCCGCCGCGGTAATAAAACAAGCCTGTTTACTTTCAGAAAACATTGATAATTTTAAAGGACCTGACAGCTTAACTGAACCAAAAATAAATTTGGTGCTTTCCGAAAAGAACATACCAACCTAACGTAAATAAAACTCGTGGTAAGAAAAGTAAATAACTTCAAAAATGTTCGCTTTGTATTTAACTGTTACTGAAATATGTACCACACTTTCTTAGCTGCATTTTCCGCTACGTGTCTAATAATATTAAATGACGACAGATACACTAAATCGGATATAATATTGTGACACAGCACTACTTTTGGCATATTGCAAGGAAATATTTCATGGAAATGTACCTCTCTTTGGCCGTGTAACAAAATGTTTGAAAACTGTATTTTATAATTAATAGTTTTAAAAAAAATTAAGTTTTTCCCATCTTCGATTACATTTTAAAAGCATATAATTCCAACAAAAATAATCAAATGATTTCGGTAATTGATCGTAATTATTATTCTACAATTATTCATATTAATAATGCATTAATGGACAAAGAAATTTCCGTAAAATTTCAAGGGGAAGAAAATTTAAATATTATAACCGTGCTTCCACCTACGCAATGGCAATAAAGTCCCCTGTGGCATTCAAAAGTAATGATTAGTAGGCCACGAGACTCTCACCCTGAGAAGAAATTATTTAACTCATCCCTGCGTAGTAGATGACCCACAGACACTCACACGGATATTTAGTTTAGTTTGTCGCTGTAAGGTGATTTGGGGCACACTTTAGGCTAATCAGACCGCGACCTACGGTTTAACATGTATACCGAACCACTCACAAATGCCACCGACAGGATTCGAACCTGAAGTGTGTGGTACCAAAAGCCAGAGCGCTAGCCAAGTGACCATTAGGCCTCACCCGGAGAGGAAGTATCTTTCGCGCACCTTACGTGTACCTGAGTATCGGGTTTTCTGCTTAGAAATGGAATCTTTCCACAAATCTATAATTATGTCTTTAAATGTATTAAATATTGTATGTCTCTAATTGTACATATGTGATGTTTAAATAAGGCTGTGAGTTCTCAAACCTGTGTCTCAAGTACTTCAACCCAACCACACCTAATACAACCTGTTCGCCTAACCTGCATAAAATATTAATAAGTTTGCGATAACTATACAAAAAATGCATCTTTACCTAGTTAAAAACAAATTATCTCCTTTATTTACATATAAATACAATAAGCTGTTTAAATTGCCTCACTTCATAAACCTCGATGACTTCAGTGTATGAGTAAAATTACATTGCCTTTGAACTTTATGAAAAATGACGTCTTAATATTTCAAAGCACGATGCAAAAATTAACTTTCTTCAACAGATATTATTCATCATTGTGCCCTCGGGATTTAGAGTCATGTGCAACAAGGCATGAGGATGTGAACTTCGGATGATGAATGACGTCTAACTATTTGAAAATTCCTAATAACCACGGGCCAACAGTTTCGTGGAATCATTCGAAAAATGCATATGCAACTCTCTTTCCGAATGCTTTTGAAATACGTAAAACAACCACATTTTGAAAAAGTTTGAAAACCAGACGGTCAATCAGAAACTAGAGTAGCAGGCCATGTCAAGTGATCGTGGCCTCAAAAATGCCACATTGACACCACGACACGCATCTATCCCGCTCGGCCTATTGAAAAAAGAAAATTCCCTCTCCCGCCATTTTACCACGGTGACTCATGATGACAGCAGCATAAAAGAGTAGTTCTCTGGGGGCATTTAATCATTTTAAAAGCTTCCTTTTTAATTTTGGTCGTATTCCGACTCTTTTATGTCCATGTGACCAGGAGTGAATAGCCAAAACTTTTCGGAAGAGATATTTTCCCCATTTTGGGGATTTGTCCTTGGGTTTTACGTAACGCCTAACTTCCACTATCTCGAGCAATTATCTAGGAAGGTGGGCCGAGTCCGCCGAAATAAAGAAAGCAGGTTTGGAAGAAATGCTAAATTCATAACCACATCATTAGTCAGTGATAAGTGAAATGCGTGCAATGTATTCCAGGAAAGGTACAATTCGATAAAGATAGCATGCCTCTTCTCACGTCGTAACATACAATAATAATTATTATTTAGACACAGATCCTATACAAAAATTTCCAAATACATAATTACTTTTTCAAACACTTGCATCTGCGTACATCCTTTAACAAATTTCTTCCCAAGAACTAAAGATTAATGCTGCTATTTTTTTAATGTTATTTATTATTTTTATTTTGTGTGTGTTGTATGTGTATTTCAGTCGCTTAACGGTATTGCAAATAGGAGAAATTAGACTGATGGAACTTACGGTCATTTGATCATATATATTCCACTTTTTATATAAAAACTACAATGACTTCAGAACTTATACAGGAATCATATTTGAAATTATTATGCAATTAAAAAAATCTTTTGAAATTTAAATTTTCAAGATTTTTTGAAAACTTATTCTTACTATTAATAAGAAGAAGCAATTATAATCAATATGGAATTTACATAAGGCAAAAAATAAATGTCGTTGTCGTTGTCGTATCTCTCATGGAAGGAGGGAAGAGGGGAGCAACTTTTGTTGTGACGGAGCACCCGTAGATAGAAACCTGACTTTTGCTCTGTGTTGCTAAGAAGGAGGGCAGTGCTTTCCGGGAGGATTTTTTAGGAATAACTACCATGCATTTTTTCGGATACTTTTATGTATTTACAAAATTATAACTACATTGCACGCGATACCAACTCATGTTTTCCTAGACATCATTGCCCAATCATAATCAATTATTTACGCCAGTTTTAATCTCCTTTTATTATTTTTAACTATAAAATAATAAAAGATTAAAACTGGGATAAATAATTAACAGATATATCTTATACTTAAGATTTTCCATCTTTTATGAACGACTATTCTCAAATTGCTTTAACTCATTTAATGTCAATGGGAAATAAACTTAATCAAATAAAGAAAAGAAAACATACAGCCAATAACTAGTCATGAATAAACTATGATAACCCAAATACTTCATACTTAAAAAAACAGAAAAAATAAAAACCCCTTTGTTAAACTAAAAAACAATTTGGGATCCTTTGTTTGTAGCAAATGCAATTCCAACCTAATTTTCAGAGTACAATTCTTATGCCTTAGATGGCAGTCATTAAGTGAATCCAAAATTCCACAAAAACAAAACTTATCCATCCATCATGAAGATATTCTCCTCGTAAAATTAGGTTAAATCATTTTTTCGAGGTAACAGCACGTTATCCAGTATTAATTGCGGAAAAAATGCTGAAGTTTTCCAACAGACAGGATGAGAGAGTGAGTCATAAGAGAAACGGAAGGGTAGCTGACACAGTATGGAGGCTCGGGTTTAATGCGATAATGGCCACAAAGAGCCGCGATGTTAAATGAACGACTATTTTCATCCGTCACGTTTTTCAACAGATGTGAGCTTTCTCGGCGCCAACATGCAAAACTTCCAATTAATTCTCCCCCCACTTTTATCTGTGTGTGTGTGTGTGTGTGCTCTGCCATTAGGGTCCTGCAAGAGCTTATTTAAACAAATGTTCATAAATACTCGGGTCCACGTGTGGAATCAAAACTATTTAAGCTACTAAAAATACCAACCGTTTTTAAATATTTAATTGAAACACAAAAGACTTAAGTTCAGATTAGGAGTCACCAAACTTTTTTGACAGTCAACTCATTTAAGAGTTTCTTGCTTTTTTTATCCAACTAATTACAACAGAACAAGCAAAAAAAGGTGTTTAGGTAGTTAAGTTTAGTTAGGATGTCAGGTTTTGTTGTTAAAGTGTTTAAAAGTATGTTTAATTAATTTAGTGCAAGAATCCCGACATCCGGAGTAGTGGGCAAAAAAAAAAAAAATTGGAAATTTGACACTTCTTAAAGAGGGTTTCCCCCCCCTTAATGATGTAAGTATTACTATCATTTATTCTGTTTTTAGTTCTTGTGATTATTTACACATTTTTTCAAAAATGCATTACATAATATCTCCATACAATGATAATACTTTCATCTATTTATTTATATATATATTTATACATATATATATTTCGGCATATCGGTTGTAAGAGTGGTTTAATTTTTTTTTAATTTGATAGGTGATCGGAAACCAAAATAATAATAATAAATAACTGACATTATGTTATTGTTATGACACTGACATTATGTTATTGGTACAACATTAAAATGGGCATTTTTTATTTTAACTTTCTATATCTGCAAGGAGAGAAATATATATAATTTAATTTAGATAAAATAAAGATAGCATAGACATTTATAAAATTATTATACAATTTATAAACGTTTTTAATGTGTTTCTATTCAACCTTAACAATGTATCAATTCCCAAGGGTCTATATCGACCACTGGTCTATTTCCATAGTCTTATTTTCTTTGCTATTTTCCTTTTGTAAAAATACAAAAACTAATAGCATGCTTAGTTGGAAATTTCTAGCACAATTCTACTTCATCTATTACATGAATCTACAAATGACGCTACAGAAAATATAAGCCCCTTCAAAATATCATTATGAATTTAATAACCAATTAATCTAAGACCGGAAAAATAAAAAAAAATAATCGCATGGACAGATTAAATTCTACCCATAAAATTTCGAATTTAAGGCAAGAACAAAACGCATAACAAGTAATCTTAAACAAAACTACAGAATTCCGAACGATTTTCTTTTCTTGAAAAATCATTTTCTCTCTGAAATAAAATTGCCTTTTTCATTCACCAGACGATCCTTTGGAACAACTTTACACTATTTATTTAATTAATTATTAGCGCGTGAAAGAAATTTTAAAAAATTAACCAATACGAAGCGGTGAAAGTGGTCGAGGACGAAAAAAATTGAGCAAAGAAACGAGAAACTCCACCTCTCAAAAATATTACCCATAATTTTATGGGTAAAAATAGATCCTTAGATTTATTACCAAGAAAAATAGGATGATCCATTTAAAATATTGCTTTATTTTCTTTTAATTTGGTATCTTTATTTTATTTTTATTTTTTGCTGAATACCAACTAAACAAGTAATATAAAAAAAAAAAAACTTTAAGTCAATTCCTACTTTTTTTTCACTCTATTGCAGAAAGTCCTTTAAAAAAATGAATGAAAATTATGTATAAGTTTAAACTAAAATTAATGAATTAAATTTAATTACTGAATTAATATTTGAAAAAACTGTATTAACATCAAGTGCCATCCACTACAAGTTCAAAAGTGGATGAATAAAAAGTATTTTATTAACGATTGAAAATTTGAACAAGATATATATAGGGAGAATGTGAGCTAACAGAAGGAATTGGAAAAAAAAAGGGGAGGGGGGTGTAAAAAATCACCCGAAAGCATTGCATGAATTGCACATAACAATCAAAAAGCAAATTAACAATGTTAGTGCACACAAAAGAAACATCACAAAATATAGCGCGGTGTGTTCAACTGTGTGTGAGAGACAATGGAGAATATGTCCAACATTTTAAATTCTAAACTTATTAATGAATTACATCGAAAATATGCAGTAAGTAAATACATGGTTGAACCGTATCACACATGTACAATTTTATAACTTAACATAAGTGAAGGAAAGTATTTACATTACAATACTAATAGCTATTGTATATAATTCTAAACGAAAAAAAGAACAATTTTGGTTGAAATGGAATTAAATAAAAGAGGATAAAACATGGAACACAAGATACCTTTTTTAAAGCGCTTAACTTAGACGAAATCGATTTATCTTGACAAACAGATCTTAAAACGAAATAAACGTATTTGAGTAAAAACAAGTAATGACAGGTAAAAGCAAGTTTTTACCGTGGAAGTACATTGACCCCGACAGAAAAGAAATCTTATAACAATTTGATAACAAAAACAAAAATTCTCGTAAAATACCATTAAAAAAAATGAAACTATGTTTTGATAAACGCCAATATATTATGGCATCAAAATATAAAAAACAATTCTCAAAGTAGAAGAAACTGAAAAAATTATATAATTATTTAAAAAAAAAAAACCCTTTTTTTTTAAGTCGATGAATTGCCAAGCATTTATTTGTTTAAGCTGAATTAAATAAACGTCCAAGGAAAATCATTGCAAAATAGAAGTAATAAATTGTATACAATAAAGCATGCAGCTGTAATACCGCAATTCCAAATAATTTTAGTAAAACAATGGATCGACAAAGAAAAAAAAAAAGGGGGGAATGCAACCAAGTGCAAACGATATAAGTTAGCTCGGAGTCTAAATCCTCTTCCGAGGATGGTCCAGACAATGCAAGGCGGCTGCAACATTTCGGCAAACAAGACATGATGAGAAAGCTTGACATCAGTTGCCACATTTTTGGTATTTTTTAACGCCATCAACAGAAATTCATATTTTTGTGGTGCTTCATCCTTAAACTTGTGAGAGCAGTAGCTGTTTTTCTGTCGACATTTAGTTCTGTAATTTGGTATTTAATTTTATAGTAATACTAGAAGGAATTATAAGTTTACATTTTGACAAGGCATCTGTAAATGTTAAAGACACACAAAGTTTAACTCAAATATGAGCAATATCAGAAATTCCCTTTTAACTTTCAGAAATTGCAAAAAAATTCTTATAAATTTCTTACACAAGTCTAAATTCCAGCAACAAATTCCTCATTTCGAATCAGCCTCAAAAGAATTATTTATTTTTTTAATTAATGGTTCTTTACTATTTCGCAGCTATGATCTTGAGTACAACAGAAACACGATGACCGCAATGCAAGTTCACCAAACGATTCATCAACCAAAAACACGTTTTTCTCAAGTAGATGATGAAGATGACGCACAGGAGTTGCCCCAATACTTCTGAGAGAGACAGATAGATGAAACTTGACAAACGATTCTCAGCACAACTTGTTGACCTTGAATAAATGGCAGACTGAAGAATAGGGCCAAAAGAATTATTGGCGAGATGATGATTTTACGATTTATTTCTCTCTTCGAAGACTTTTTTTATTCTTATTGCTGACTCATGACGATTTGCGGTAATAGAATAACGCGAAGTCTTAACAAAACTGAGAAAAATATGAATTTTATTCGGCGTAATGGTTATTAAAGCAAATTTCGGAAAAAATTCACCACCAAACGAAATTTATTTAAACCGCAAGACGAGTTTTACTCCAATTTAGAAGGCAGTATTGGTCACGAAATTCTGAAACGGCTATTCTAGATTAAAATCAAAAACATAAGTTCAAATACAATTTAAAATTTATATATATATATATATATATATATATATGAAACTTATTAAAAAACAATGAAATACAAATTTAAATTTTAAAAAGGTTTAAATGTGTTCAAATTTCTCTTGTAGAATTTAATTTCAAATTCAAAAAGGTGAAAATGTAAGAAAAAATTACATAATGGGAAAAACAATTAATATAGAAAGCTTACACGTTTTTAATAAAATATAAAAAAATAAAGGAACATGTTTGCTCTTTTTAATTTAATAAATTTGTACAAAATTGTAATTGCATTCAATTTTAACTTGAAAAAATTGCAAAAACATTTTATTATAATACATGTTGGCAAGTTTAAACATAGAAAATTATATTAAGTATTGTATTTAGAACTTGGGGCCTGATAGTTGAGTGACTGGCATTCGGTGCGACAGGCTTCCGGTTCGAGTCCCAGCGACGCCATAGATGCTCGTAGTTCGAAATCTACTTTAAACCGTATGTCACGGTCTAATATAACTGTTGGGTTTAGTTTGTCCCTCTACAGTCATTTTAAGCACATATTAGGCTAATTAGACCGGAACCTACAGTTTAAGTGGATTTCAAACCCCTAACAAACATCTATGCCACCACCAGGATTCGAACCTGAAGCCTATGCTACCAAAGGCCATAGCGCTAGCCACCGCATATGACTGTTGGGCGTAGGGCTAACATTCCTATCCGTAAAAAAGTTCCTATCCGTAAAAAGGAAACATCTCATGTTACAAAATCTGCCACTAGGCAGATGGAATTGGCCCAACAAGGGGCTGTTGCGCCAATGAATTAGAGTTTAGTTTTATTTTCATTTTTTCAATATTTTCTGAAGAACCATCAAATTTGATTATTGAAAATACATAAATGAAAAAAAAAAAAATTCTAAACATCCTTATTACTAAGGTTTGAAGTTCAAAAAAACTTTAATGGACAAGGAAAATTAAAAGATAAATAAATACTAGCCGTTATTACAATGAGTAAAAAGCAACAAAATAAAATTAGGAGAAATTCATGAAAGGATATATACAGCTCTAACATTTTTTAATTATTATTTATTTCTGTTTAAAATTATTTTTGTTTCAACAGATGCTTCTTTTATTCGTCACAACAGTCAGAAGGGAAGAAAAAAAAAAACATTTTAAAATGCAACCAGGGTGGAGAAGATTGTAAATACACATACCAAAAGTAATAGGAGAAAGAAAATAAAAAAAAAGGACATCGACTCACAACCACAAGACTGTCATTTCCACTTTACCAGCCAAGCCGCAAAGGGCTTCACAATAAACGCATTAATGTGTCAAATATCAGTGAGGAAATAAAAGCGTCATTTCGAGAATTAATTTATATTAAGCGTCTCTTAAGTTTTGAATTTTTCTTTTTTTTCGCGGATGACAAGGAAACAATTCATTTGTTAATAGTTAGATCTTGTTTCATTTCGTGACTATTAAGAAATTCAAGAGAAAACTTCAAAAATTTATTATCTCCCAAACTATTTATAAAATCATAAGATGTTTATAATTAATAGTTCTTCATCCTATAAATATGAATCTTAATCATGAGGGCTTTTTTTTTTTTAATTTGTTACGAATTTCTACATTAATTTTTTTTTTTTTTTAAGTTCGAAATTCCCTCGTATTTTATAAAGATTGAATATTTCAACGCTACGCTCAATACATACCATTTGAACACATATTTTCAAGTTTTTTAGAAGACATGTAAAATAACTATAAAATTATAAATGTACCCTATGCTGTTGCCATAAATTGCCATTGGCTGTTAGGTAAGCAGGGGAACGTCTCGTGGCTCAGTGGCAACATGAGCCGCTAGTAAGCATTATGGTTGCTGCTGCTGCTGCCACACCACACCACACCACATTACATTACATTACATCACTGTGCATAGAGCTGAGTTGCCCCTTTACAGTTTGGGAATGATGTGGGTGAGAAGAAGTCTGATTGGGCTCTGTAACGCTCTGCGGTCATAGGAGACCGATCTTCCTACTGCTTAAAGTGGATTTAAAGATTACTAACCACTACAAACATTCATGGCACCGCCAGGATTCGAACTCGATACCGGTGGTACCGAGTGCCCGAGCGCTAGCCATTCGGCCATCAGGCCCCCACGCTATGTTCAACATATACTGTTTGAATACATATTTTCAAATTAAAATAACTATAAAATTATAAATTATATGTTCTATGCTGTTGCCATGAATTCGCCATTAGGTAAACAGGAGCCTGTCTTGTGCCGCAATATCAATGCGAGCCGCAAGTGAGCATCAAGGCCGAGGTTCCATCCGTTGGCGGCTTTGCAGTAGACACTTTCAAAAAAGGTGGTAACTCGATGGCATTTAAGATGTTCAGTGTCTTTCCTCGTGAGTCGGACAACCAGGTGGGAGTTTTCCGGGTTTTCTCTCATACGATAAGCAAATTCAAGTTAATTCCGGCAGAAATCCGAAAATATATTTCACAATGCTTCTGTGAATGTTTCGGGCATTAAAATAAAGTATAATAATAAATATATACTGTATTCGTGTTTCCGCCTAAGCACTGCAAGAGGCCCCCTCCCCGCCTGTGGCGTTCACGAGATATGTTCCGTAGGCCTCGAGACTCACTCTACAGAAAGTACAGCACTACAGGCGCTACCGCTGAGAAACGTTTAGTTTGGAAACTCTCATCCTGAGAGGAAATATATTCAATTCCTGCAGACCCTCACCCGGAGAGGTAACATATTCTGCGCATCCTGCGCAAACCTGAATATCGGGTTTTCGGCTTAGAAGTGAAATCTTTAATTATCCGTCTTTAAATGTGTTAAATATTGCATGTGAGTCGCGTTTGCATGTATGTAAATAAAGCTGTGTGTTCTCAAACCTGTGCCTCAAGTATCTCAATCCAACCCCACCTAGTTACAATCCAGAGCTGCGCACAACCCACAACACTACAATCTGGCGCCCAACGTTGAGCCAACTAGAACAGACAACACTACAATACTATTTTTAAACGCGTTAGTCAGTAATATGAATAAATAGTCAGCATTACGTATTCTTACAAAACTTTTTTTTTTTAAACAAAACTATAAATCCTGCAAGACCACAGAGAGAAATAAAAAAAGAAAGATTCGGCAGTTCCATAACCCACCCTCCACGCCATTTAGATAGGAACAACAGGGACACAGTTTAAAAAAGAATTCCCCAAGGTCACAGTCTGCCACTGGAACGACCGTTGCAGAGGCCGACGCACGGTCATCATCGTGTAATTCATTGGCCGGTAGTCGAATGGGCCATCAGCAACAAAAGGTTAATTCGACCTCATGCGAAGAGAATGGGCCGCCCATGAGTCAATACAAGCAATTATGTCATAAAATGGACAAAGAACTGGAGGCACGCAGACGCGGGGGGAAAAAAATTACAACACGCGGTTTCTTAAGGGAAATGGTTCTTTAACTCTTTACCTTTTAACCACCACCCTTAACAAGGCACGATCTTGTCGCGCCTCGACTGCCTTCTAATCATTAAATGTCATAGTTTTGACGTTTAATTCTGAGTAATAAATGATTATAAGGATTTTTTTTTTTTTTTTTTTTCTATCAACGTATTTAAAATGTTAATCGGCACAAAAAAATAAATAAAAATAGCAATATATTATTGAAAAATAATGCTAATTAGAAAATATTTAATTTCTTACGGCAAAAATTAAACATTGAATGTGATGGATCATCAATGTTGTTGATGATTAATGGTGAATTTTGACAAATTTGTGCGATTCGGAATTTTTTTTTTCCATTTGATGAATAATCCGGAAATTCCAGCAAGGTTATATCAGAAATTTAGTAGTTTTGATATGATCTAATAATGACCCAATAAAAAACAGTTACTCTCGCCAATTAGCTCTTTCGGAAAGAATTAAAATATTTAAATCGAGAATTTCTTACAGATTCAAGAAAAGTGATTTTGAAATTCATAAAATGTGTGCTAATAAAAAATTTCATGTTATGTTTTCTTCATGCAATTAAGAGAATTTAAGCCTAACTCTGTGGCAACGTGCATCACTGGTGAGAATTAGGGTTGAGGTTCCATTCGCTGGCGGCTTTGTTGCAGACACTGTTTCAAAAGGCGAAGAGGCCGGATGGCATTTGTGATGTTCATCGTCAGTAGTCATCGGGATTCCACCCATACCATACGCAAATGCGGGATAGTTCCCCCCAAAAGTCCTTCAACTATACAGAGCAGAAGTCGGACTTCTACCTATGGGCGCTCCCTCAAAAATAGAATCTGCACCTCTCTTCCCTCCTTCGATGAGAAATACGACAACAAGAGTATTTAATACAAAAATACTTTCAATTCATCTGCATCTTTCTCGGCGATCATGTTCCGCAGTTATTATAATGGTGGCGAATAAGACAACCATCGACTTAGGATTAGTATTTTTAATTATCTCCTATTAATTATTCAAATAAGAAATACTAATATAATTTTGATAAATTTCATGAAGTTGGACATTAAATGAATTATATTTATAATGTTGAATATTTTATTCTAAAATAATTAAAATTTTTTATTTTAATTCTTCAATATTTTTTCATATACGAGACTTAAAGCCTTGAGTATAAGACATTTTTAAATTAATATGATACATAAAAATATAGCTTCTTTTGGAAAAAAGATTTGAAAATTATGAGGGGTAAAAATAACACAAAAACTAGATTTTCTTAAATGGAACCGACTCAATACATACATATACAAGAAAAACAGTAAAATTCTCAATTATCCTGATATTGGCTACAAAACAAGTCTACATACTAAAATTATCCATTATGTTCGATTAATAAGTTCAAATTACTTCTTTTTCTAAACAATTCAATTTAATTGCAAATATTTGCTTTAAACTATGAATTAAAAATCAGTCTTTTGATCGATATTTTTTTAATTAATCCATAGATTAAAAACGAATGAATAAATTAGTATGAAACAAGAACTAAAACAGCTATTAACAACACATCGATCGTTTGACAAGGTTATTTATACCACACCCCTGATTCAGTAACATTGTTTATACCTGTTAACATATTCAATTTATTCATTACAATAACAAATGAATACAAGATGATTGACTGCAATGCTACAAAAAAATTTAATTTTTCTAAATGCCTTCAATAAATATCATTTAATCATTTGTAAAAATTTATTTAAAGAACAAGAATTAAAATAATGCACTTTATTTTTTAAAAAATGAACATCTTATTGAACATTGAACAACTGGATTATTCGCCACCGTTATAATAACAGTGTTAAAATCTGTGAATGATATAAAACAGCACAACAGTATATTAGCCAAGTTCAGAATTTACCTAAAAAACTGGCAGTGTTCAACTATTTAAATTCTTATGATACAAAATTAAAATTTTAAAAAATCTTCGAAAGAGAAATATTAAATAAAATTTTGACTCACTACCAATCAAATATCATGACACAACTTCTAATTTTAAAATAATCCAGTAATAAATTTATTTTCCACGATCCTGAACATTATCGTATTTGCAAGGATATTTCCGGGTTAGATATCCAATCAGAATTCAGGGACTTTTTGAAGACCATGGGAATCGTATCTTATTAATAATTTGACAAACGAGTCTTTTATTCAATAATATTTTACAGCCATCCATGAACCTAAATCTGTAAAAAGTGAATGTTTACGTGCAATTTCTAATAAAGTTTAAGCAAGCAACTAAAAACTAGAAACCGCGTAAGTCTTAATTTTCAGTATTAAAAGTGCTATTAATATGGAATTTAATTTCTCTCATAAAAAAGATCTGAACAAAAACTGAAATGAACAACAAGCACATAGAGCGAAACAATTATTTTCAACTGTATTATTTCATTAATATGTTATGTGCAAATAGTGTGCAAGTTGGGCAGCCAGATTATAACTGGGTGTGGTTAGGTTGAGATACTTGAGGCACAGGTTGGAAAACACACAGCTTTATTGACTCAGTTTTAGCTATACGCGGACAAACACCACACATATGCAATTACAGACAATTATAGATTCGTGGAAGGACTCCATTTCTAAGCCGAAAACCCGAAAAGCGGTTACGCGCACGGTGCGCGAAATATACTTCCTCTCCGGATGAAAGTCTGTAGGCCTACTAGTGAGTCGGGATACACTAAATATATTTTTTCTCGGCATGAATGATTATGAACTAAACGTTTTTTAGCGGGAAAGCAGATTGCGCTATACCTTCTCGGGTAAAAAGTCTGAGGCCAACTGACCATTTCTCCTGAACACCATAGGGGGCGCTCTTGCCAGTGTGTAGGAGGATGCACGGTTACATTTTAAGAAAATTGTCTTTGGCAATTACACTCATATAACGTAGTATTAAATTTCTTCAAACTAACATCGTTTTTCCAGAGGCTAAATTAAAGTTATAACTGAAAGATGCGCTGTCTTTTCTTAATAGGGCACTAATGTAGTATTTAAAAATATAGTCTCAAAGTTTGTCTTTTGTTGGTTCTTCTTTAAATATATGTTAATACAGCACTCGATATATCATGCACTATTCTTTTTTTTTTTTTTCAGAATAGAAAAGCCGCATAACTTTGAAAAGTCACCCATTACTACATAGCGCTTTGTCATTGTTTCCCGATATCCGATGTAAAGGACTTCTCTACAAAGGTTTCCAAAATTTTCACAAATCTAATTTTAAATACTTCTTGTAATTTAAATAAATGCATAACTACAATAAAAAATAATATATATTGATTAACGTAAAAAAAAAAAAAAAAAAAGGTATCTTAGCTTCTTTTGTTTCAAGAATTGAATTTTTGATAACTGCTTTGTCCGGGGCTTTTTTTTTTTTTTTTTTTTTTTTTTTTGCGCTTTAAATAAACTTATTATTTATTTTTATTAAATAATTAAATAAACTTTTTTTATTGCTATGCAACGAAACGATTACATTGGAGATTTCATAACAAAAGCTTAATTAAATCATTAAATAACAAGAAATTAATACTTTTTACACCATTCGATACTGCTAACGAATTCATGGAATGATATCCATACATTTTATGCCACTAATCTAACGGTCGGATTATAAATAAAATTAACTATAATGGTTTTGTAAAGCTACATTAAAAGAACACTATTTGCTAATCTTAAACCAATAATAAAAAGAGTCAATCAAAAAAAAGCAAACTCATTTCATTGAGTTTTTAATAATAAGCTTATTAAAAACACATGTAAACAAAAATTCACTTGATAAATGCACGTGGGTTGGGAATGCTTAATAACATGCTTTTTAAAACGTTTTCGCATCCCAACCGACAACACTGCATACGGCTATTCAAAAGGAAAAATTATTGAAAGCTGCCAACGATAAACAGAAAAAAAGAAAGAACAACGCCTACATGTGCCTGAATGACGCGGCGCCTGGAAGGTTCAAAGGCGTTGGCTTCTTGAAAATCGTTTTCATCGATGTTGATTTATGAAGTGAAAAAACAGGGAAAGACTGCTGATACGAAAATATGATACTCGCGAAATAATTGCTATCGCAAATAATGAAAAAAAGATTTATAATTTGAAATAACGGTTATTAAAATATTTCAAGGTTATTTTTTCCCCCTGAAAATAAAACAATTTAGAGCTTTCTTAGCTTCGCCAAGATTAACATTAAATGAATTTGAAAATCACCAAGATGGACATTTGTTATACCAAGTGAACATGAAATCAATTACTATAATACAACAAATTTTTTAATATTTAAATTACGGATCAAAGGCATCTAAACAATTTAATATCAGAAGGGATTTTTCTTTCCTTTTACATGATATTAATGTGAAATGTTAGATAACACATGGCTTGTGAAATAACTCAAGTCTTCTGTAGGAATTATATGCAGTTAGTGTATTTTCATATTTTCCATAAGTTTTATATACAATTCAGAAATCGAAATGTTATATATATTTTTTTTTCCATGAAATTCTAGCAATTATTTTTTTTTATTCATATTAATAATATCATTTAATTTAATTTAATTATAGCTGACTATTTTTGCAGTAGCTTTAAAAAAAAAATTCTTTTAATAACGACAAATAGTACTCGAATATTTTTTAAATATTAAATGCGCCATAAAATCAAAAAAAGGCCAAAGTTAGATCCATTCATCTTAAAATGAATGACACGTAATAAAAAAATACCATAATTATAATGTATTAATTGCATTCCAATCAATTCATTTTAGAATTGGAAAAAAAAAAAAAAAAAAAACGACTCGTAACTGAGTGGTAACGTGCGGCGCTGGTGACCCTTAGGGCTGTGATTCCATTCGCTGGCGGCATTGTTGTAGACACTGTTTCAAAAAACGAGATTTGGTTTGCCGCTCTATGGTCATCTTGTGCACACGAGGGCTAAACAGACCGGGACCTACAGCCAAAAAACGAGGAGCCTCGACGGCGTTTGCAATGTTCAGAATTCTGCCTCGTGAGTCGGACCACTACTACATTACATTACATCACATCACTGTGCCTAGAGCTGAGTTTCTACTATACTGTTTGGGATGGATGTGTGTGAGAAGTCTGAGTGGGCTCTGAACAATGTTCTAAGATCCTATCCTACGGTTTAAAGTGGATTCCGAACCACTACAAACATCCATGGCAATATCAGCCATCAGGCCCCCTCTTGAGTCGGACTACCTGGTGGTTTTCTCCCATACGATACGCACATGACGGGTAATTCCCTCTAAAAGTCCTCAACAGAAGCTCCTCTTTAGCTTCATCCATGAGACCACACAAGTTCTTAGACTTGGTCTAGATGTTGCTATCTACCAACTGGGATAAAAAATAGCAAAACAGAATTGAAAAGACGTAAAATTGAGTTCATTATCATGGGAAAAAACAAGCTTTCTTGCAAATTTACTCAAACACGCCCGCCTTCTGTAATATCGTTTTTTTAAAACAAATTATACAACAAGAAGAATATAAAAAATATTTATAGCTTAAAAATTATAACATTGTCATCTTCTCTTCACCTTTAAGGTCAAAGAACCTCTTTTTTTAAATAAAAATAAAACAAAAAAAGATAAAGAAAGGAACAAGGCCGAGAGTATGAAGAAAAAAAATTGAGTTAAAATAAAATACAATAAAAAATTCCCATTGGAATATGCCCAAAAGCAAGGCTTCTTCCTCCGTCAGCACCCATAATGTTAGCACAACACCATTGCTCAAATCAGTTCAAGGTTGCAGTTCTCTCTTGCCGACTCACGAGACGGAACCTTAAAATAGACGAGTCTCTACGCATCTCAGGCGCAGAGAATGGCAGATGAAAGAGAGCCTTCTTTTCCTGAAAGCACAATCATTGCTTCCATTCATTAGTAAACAGTTTAGAGGAGAACCATTTCCAACACACACAACAAAGATGTCAATATAGTTCATAAAGCTACAGGACTCATTCACTTAATAATTTAATTAATGAAAGGGGAAACCAAAAGTTAATCCATAAAATAAATAACCTGCTGGAGAAGTGGACATTTCGGTTTCGAATTAAAAAAATAGGATCTGCAACCTGATTTCTTTACGTTTGGTTTGGTTTGGTTCGTCGCTCTAAGGCCATTTTATGCACGCTTAAAGTTAATTAGACACGGACTTAAAATCTAAAGGGGATTCCGAACCACTCACAAACATCCATACCACCTCCAGGATGCGAGCTTGAAACCTGTGGTACCAAAGTCAGAGCGCTAGTCAATTGGCCGTCAGGCCGCCAAATTTCTTAGGAGGTGAGATTTGGTTTGGTTTGTCGCTCTACAGTCATTTTATGCACACTTAAAGTTAATTAGGCGGGATAAGAACACAAATCCCATGCTAGCGTCAACAGTGAGATAAATCATATTTTAGGCCTAATAAAAATGATTTGAAAATTACCTTATTCAACAATAAAAGTATGGATACAGCTTAAGAAAACTTACAAAATACTGCTGATACTGCTCAATACAAAATTTCGATTAATATTAATAGCGAATATTAGCGAAATATTAAAAAAAGTTAGTAGCAAAACAATAATACATTTTAAGATTTACTGCTATGTTTATCATTATAAATGCAGCCCAACTCGTGGCTCAGTGGCCACTGGTGAGCATGAGGGCGGAGGTTCCTTCCGCCGTTGGTTTTGTTGTAGACACTGTTTTAAAAAACAAAGAGCCGTTTGTGATGTTCAGCCTCTTGTCTTGTTAGTCGGACCGCCTGGTGGGACTTTTCTTCCATACGATACACAAATGCGGAGTAGTTCCCCCTAAAAGTCCACCCGGAAGGCACTGTCCTCCTTCTTCAGCGACATGGAGCAGAAGTCAGACTTCTGCCTGCGGGTGGCTCCAGCTTAACAGAAGCTACCCCCTCTTCCCTCCCTCCATGAGAGATACGACAACATTATAAATGCAAAACTAGAACAAACTAAACTATAAATCCTATCTATGTAAAACGAAGCGATTATAGAAATAGATCTTACAAATACTTTTAAAAAAAAATTCAATTATAAAATCAGCATCACAATATTGAAAATAATGCTTGTGTTGCACATATTTGGAGAGGAGGAAAAAATCTTTTTCCAAATTTTACCAAGTAAGGAATAGAATGTTGGCAGTACCAGTTTCTTTTTTCACTTTATTTTGTACAGATAAAATCAAATTTTCTAATTTTGGAATTTATTTTATGTCAATTTCTGGTATTATCTTCCTTTGTCATGCATGAAAATACGAACAATGATATTGCATTAATAAAAAGAAACTTGCATTATCTTTCCTGGTTCAATAAAAGGAGGGGGGGAAAAAAAAGATTAATTTTTGATAAGAATTCATATGATCACATTTTTTTTTTATATACAAAATGTACAGTAGCATATTGATTGCATATCTAGGACTTAAATCGAAAGGAGAAAACCACCTGAAAAAACAACACAAAATGAATTTAAATTATTTAACTAATTCATAAAACTGCAAAAACAAAAATCATATCCTGGAGCATATGTGTGTCAGTTATGAATGCTAATGTAAGGGAGGAGTAAATATTTTTTTACTTTAGTTAATTGGAAAGTATACAATTATTTTCAATATATTCTTTTAAACTGCCTTGCGTTGCTATTGAAAGAAGAAAAAATATATTTCATTTGTGGTTTGAAATTTTAATTTAACGATAGTTATTAAATAAGAAAAGTTAATACACGTACACAATTCAAGATGTCCACCATGATATTAGCAAAAAGTGTAACATAATAATCTGATTTCTTTTGTGTAGTTAACAATAATCACTGAATAAATTGTCGTGAAATAAAAATAATTACATTGGAATTTAAATAAACTTCATTATATTTTATGTATTTAGAATATCAAAGAAAATTTATGAAAATATAAATGTTTTACGGAAATGTAAAGTTTTTATATGCGCATTTATTCTTCAAAATTCTGCAAACACACACACACACACATGCATACACGTACACACACGCACATATACACATACACATTCACACACACATAATTACATAACAGGACAATTAATTATATTTTGCAATTAACTGCAATTTGAGTAGTTTTTCTATCAAAAGTACGAACAAAAAAAAAGTATGCGGTATAGTTTTTATTCCAACACGTACTGCTTGTAGCAAAAAAAAAAGGCCAATCAGAAATTATAAATTACTTTACACGTCACTCCCCCAGCCACGAGAAAGAACCTTGCAAATCACTTCGGTCTTCAAAGAGATCCGTCAAACGAACATTTTAAAAGTATTACACACACCGACAAAGACAACAGATTCCGTGGAGCAATAATAGAGTAAAAAACACTGATGTACCACTTACAATAGATAAATGCAACCAGGCGAATCCAGACATTGTAATGCGAGGGCCATCGTAATAAACAATGAAACAAGGATAATAGCAACATCCTTTTTCTATATCATTCAGCAAAGCAGAAGCGCTTCCACGGATCTTATTCACCCACTTACTCAGAAAATAATTGAACCATACTGCGTTCAAGGTTCAACACATCGTACCAGAGAGAGGAGAGAAAAGAAAAAAAAAGGATGGCTCTACGTAAAGGAATAAAATAGCATCACTTTGTCCACACTTTCTTCTCTCTCTACTTTCCAAACAATGGAAACCAACTGTTCCAACTCTTAAGAAACCGATGGAGGTTAAAAGAAAGAAGATTGCACGCTTAGAAAGAAATTCTTGGCATACAAACATAATAAGGTGGAAGAAAATCTATATGTTCTCATTTTGATGTAAAGAAATACTGAAACCAATACAACACAATAAAGCATGATACAAAGTGAAAAAAAAAAATAATAATGATAAAGAAAGCTAGAAACTGTAAGTACACTAGAAATGAAATGGTATCAACAGAAATACAAAATTATATGACAAAAAACGAATAAAAAGTGTAGTTGTTTCTGATCCCTGATATGATCCGTTTATGGATTTATGGTTTAATCCATAGGTCCATAAACCTCAAAAAAGTTCAAGAATAGAAGAGATTCAGAAAAAACCTCGTCCAATGTAAAATCAAGACAGTTTAAAATATGAGCTGGTGATGCTTGAGCAGTCCTACACTTGATGCAGGCCACAAAAATCTTCTGACCTTGTTCATAGGTAAGACTCCTTAAATGTCCACTGACAAAGCGTGATAAGCAAGTTTGTCGTCTTCTATAGCCCCCAAAAAGCATGCCACCACCCGGGTGATCTATTCGAGTACCAGTCATGGGCTGGAGGAACATTCGATAAGATCCTAAATTGTCTTCCAAAACTATGAGGACTCCTAACTTCAAGTGCGAAGAATATCGGACTGGGAAGTTTCCGAAGGTGATCCGCAATCTCGTGGCCAATAGTGCCGATATGTTAAAATCAAAATGAAAACACCAAAAATATGTAGGAAAAAGTCCAACTAATGAATCAATGCTAAGTATTCCATTATAAATATAATGATTCAATGCAATAGTTCTCAAACTTTTTGAAGTCACATTTAAACACCTACAGATAATTGTAGGCGCACTATACAAATAAGCATCCGCTACTAACCCCCTCATAGTCTATCATTTTTCACTACTATTAACAGACAGCGGAGTTTTAGAAGCTACATTGGAAATTGTTTTAACATTGAAAATCACATAGACGCTAGCGCTCCTAGTAGCCAACCGTAAATGTTAACGCTTCTAATTACTAGGAAACCTTCTTTGGCGCATTATTGCTTGGCGACTTTTTATGTGAAGAAAGCAACTAGAATGGTTAGTTGTTTGTAACGGAAACTATTTGAATATGAAAAGACAAGAAAAGAAGTATATCTGGGAGCATAATTCTCTGGAATAGCGCAGGGCTCACCAGTGTACCCTGGCGCATACTTTGAAAACCATTGATTTAATGTAAAACTACACAACACAAATTGAAATTTTTAAGTTGGTTTTATTCTGAACAATGGTAAACCAAGCATTTATATGTAACATGCTAGTTGAATTTGCACGAAAAGCTAAATAATGAATATTTATTGGAAAACTGAAACAGACATAAAATAAATTCCTTTGCGAAGGGGCTTCAGAATGCACGTCTACTTTAGATTTGCATTGCTGATGTTAACTTTTGTAGAAATACAAAACGTCGAAGTGATTTCTATACCATTATGTGGTGATTACATGCAGTTAAAAACAGTTCTCTCAATTCTGGACAAGTCATAAATCACTAAACTCGTAAGAGTTTGAATGCAACACATTTAAGTCCTCAATTGTTCCGCAAATCCATCAGGTTCGGCAATG
The DNA here is from genome assembly GCA_021605075.1 of Caerostris darwini. Classification (NCBI taxonomy): domain Eukaryota; kingdom Metazoa; phylum Arthropoda; class Arachnida; order Araneae; family Araneidae; genus Caerostris; species Caerostris darwini. Next base: position 162,006 of record BPLQ01012776.1, read on the forward strand.
CCCGTTGAACAATGTTTTAGAAAAACCATTATTTTATGAGCTGGATGGACAGACAGACAACTAACAAGATAAATGTAATTCCTTTCCATATGTTGGTGCTCTTTCTAGATTCAATATGAGTATGGCAGAGTAGACAGTTTGGGGTCATGTTTCCGAAAAAGAAAAAAAAAACATTTTTTTTTCTCTCCCTCTCTCTCCTCTTTTGGACAGGTACGAACATGAGTAAATTGACTCATGACAATTCATGTGCGGAAAAAGAATGGCCAAAAAAAACTCTTAATCTCTCGACTGAAACCATACAAAAGGTCGACCACACCTATGGAAAAAGCGAACAGGTTTGCAGGAAGATCGAAGAGCCCAAACGACCCATAAATCATAACCAACTGTTTCCGGCAAATGCAACAGCAAATTGTATCGACGCCTGGTTGACAAAAAGCCAAGGTTAAAATTCTTAGAAAAAACAAAAATGCTGCTCATACATAAAAGGGGCTATGGTTCTGATATTATGAATATGAAGGTCACACATCGCACATATTTTAAAAAGCTGAATGAAAACTAGAAGAATACAATAGTTAATTTAACTTCGCTTTTTAACACCATATTCAATTTGCGCTGAAAAGAAAATTCTGATGGAAGCGTGAATAAATTTCTTGGTAAACAATGAGTTTCTGATTCAACTAAAAACTATAATTCATCAACAGCATTGAGTTTCTTTCGTTTTTATGATAAATATCAGGGTCGAAAATTTGAGATATTCTATACTCATGCATGTAATTCTTGTTATGAAATGACATAAAACGTTTAAAAATAAAATTACATTATCTAAAAAAAAAATTAAAAAAAAACTTTCATAATCAACTGTGTATGAAAGAAAATATTTAGGTTCGTTTTCGGGATTTTTCGTAAAATTTTAATTTGAAAAGAAAAGAAACCCTTTACAAAAACATAGAAAATTATAATTTCCAAAATTAACTGAAATTCATAAAAACAGGACATTTTAAATATTATAAAAAACATCAGTTGACCTGTTTAAAAATCTCAATCCAAGTGTTATAAAAACAATTTAATGTTTTGTTCGAAAACTGCTTCCTTGTCCATTCTAAAATTCTGATTTTCTGTTTTTGTAATTTTACTTTCATAATGACGGAAAATAATTAATCCTTCATAAATTGAACACGGAAAAAGAATTTAGATGGAGCATTATTAACGTGTTTTACCCAGAAAATGGCACCCCTTAATAAACAAAGAAATACCCGACAAATAGCCCATTATAAAAATTGGACAAAATTGCATTTTTTTTTTTTTTTTTTTCCAATTTCACAAAAGTGGCACACAACTAATATACCTGTAATTTTCTTCATTGGCCCAACATCCCCATGGTGGGCCAAGGCCGTCTGCTAACTGGCAGATTTCGAGACAGGAGAGATGTTTTCTTTACGGGACAGGGTTGTCAGCCCTACAGTCATATTGTTTGAATGGATTTCTTACAACACAAATTGGACCAGAAGATTTTTTTTTTTTTTTCATCAACACTTGAAGACGTAATATTTTCTCGTAATACATAAAGATGAAGCGTAGATATAAAGTGAGGGATCGATTTCCTAAACAGGAATGGCAATTATTTATAACACCTTACCCACTACCCCGTCAATAATTTTTTATTTAAGGTTATTCATCTTGTAGTTTCCCTAAGAATATTTTGAAACAGATTTTTAAACCATTTTGGCAGACATTTTGAATTTTTTTTTTTTAATTTATAAGAAAATATGTAATTAATAACATTTGATAAATTTTAAATTGTGTACTTGAATCTACATAATAACAAAAATATTAACAGCCAAAAACTGATTTCGTTTTAGTTAAGTAAATTTAGCCGTTTTAAATATCAGATGTCTCATTCAATATTCGTTGTTGTGCTTAACTTATTACAGACTTTTAATGAATTAATAGGTAATAGGTGGGTCTGATGGCCAAATAACTAGCGCTCTGGTGACATGGATGTTTGTAGTGGTTGGGAATCCACTTTAAACCGTAGGTCCCGGTCTAATATACTACTACTTCTACATAGCATCACTGTGCCTAGACCCGAGTCCCTTTATAGTCTGGGAATGATGTGGGTGAGAAGTCTGATTGGGCTATGTAACGGGACCCACGGCTTAAAGTGGATTCCGAACCACTACAAACATCCATGACACCACCGGGACTCGAACCCGAAACCTGTGACACCGAGCGCCACCAATCGGTATTCTGGACCCAGATAATATGACTGTAGAGAGTTGAGCGTACGGCTGATAACCCTACTCCGTAAAAAGAAAAACATGCCTTTTCCGGAAATTTGCCAATAGACGGACGGTCTTCGCCGCGATGGGGCTTTTGCACCAAAGAATACTGACAAAATCTGAGATTTCCAGCAAAGGCATTATACTAAACTATTAGTTTTAAATTAATGGATAAAGAAAATACGTTATTCTAATGTAGAAATTTTTTTTTCCTGTAGTAATCTAAAAAGCATCTCAATGAAATTCAAAGTGTTTAATAATAATTAATATAAGAGTTTAATTGATTAAGTTTAATTAATTAATTTTATTAAGATTTTAATAATTTAGAGAATCAAAGAGTTTAGGAATAATTGATACATATATTAAATCTAAAATAAACATTTTTCAAAGTTTTTTTTTTTTAAATCAAATTGTATTTCAGTTACATTCAATTTAATTAATCTCCCTAATTAAATAACTTTCAAATGAAACTACATCCATAACACATGCATCAATAAAAAACCCATTCAACTGCTATGAATTTAAAATAATTTTTCATAATTATTACACACACAATTTTTAAAAAAGAAAAAGAAAAAAGGGACAAAAAGCGTAATGCGCAACCACTACTACAATTCAGGTTTGTTGCTCAGGGGGAAATGCATGCTGCCCGATTACAGAAAGGTCAGCCGCGCAGTTCAAGACAAGATTAGACGGCGAGATAACAGAACGGGTGCGACATTCTGATAGCAGACGTTACGGAATGCGCAAAAAGATCCCGAGTTGCCCGGATTAAACAAAGCTGCTTCAAACATCTGTAGGGTTTCTCTAACAAGAAAACCCACACATTATTATCGCTCATGTGGTCTTTCACAAGAAAAGGAGTCACTTTCTTTTTCTTTAAACCAATTTTGTTAACAAAGCTGATTAGAACATTTCCAAATGTATTGAAATTTAAAAAAAAAAAAAAAAAAGAAATATATATTATCAGGATTGAGCAGTATTATTTCCAACACAATTGCTCGATTATTGTCTGGGCAATCCTGCTTATCTAGATTGTTTCATGTTATTCACCGTTATCAGTTGAAACCAGTCATATGTAGGAGTTAAAATTAGATATATTAATGACACAAAACGTATAAAATTAATAAATACTTTTTTCTGTACGTTTATTATAATAAACATTAAATGTTTAATGTTTATTTATAATAAACATTAAATTTTGATATTGAATAATGGGTTTCTGTATAATAATCGATTATCAGTAAGTCTTCGGTTACTATTATTTTGCTTGGGGAATTTTAATCTTAATTTACAATAATAATAATAATAATAAATGTGCGTAAAGTACTGATTTAAAAGTTTATTAAAAGTCCAAACCAAAAAAAAGTAAAATATTTTTAAACTTATTATTCTTATTAATATTTGGACATTTTTGACAAACTCAAACAATTTTTATGTTATTAAAATCTCACTATAAATTGCAGGTCTAATATAAAAAATATAGATTAAAGCTAACAATATTCGAAAGTCCGGTTTCGAAACAGAAGATGGTTTCTTTTTACATGATAGGATTATCAGACCTATCATGTAAAAAGAAACCGGGTACGTGCAACAGTCATATTAAACCGGTACCTACGGTTAAAATAGATTCTGAACCACTACAAACATGCATAGCACTCTCGGGACTCAAACCCTAAATCTGTGGCATACACAGCCAGAACGCTAGTCATTGGACCATCAAGCTCCTATCCACAGAAATGATACAGAAAATTCTAGTTCGACATGGCTTGTCGGATTTCGAACCTAACTCTCTGCATTCTGCAACTCGGTGCACTATCCATCATGCCACTCCAGGCCTACAAGTACTGGTACCAATGGACAAAAAAAAAATATTACATTTTTCCATTTCCTGGTGAGAGAAAAAATGCATACCAAAAGATGAAATCTAATTCGGAATATTTCATATTAGTGAGAAAGAAAAAAATTCAGGGCAAATTTTTTTTTTAATCCCCCTTTCCTTTTTTTTTTCTTCTTGTGGAAGGAGGGGGGAAGCATGTGCGCACGTGTAAACAGTGACATCTACGTGGGGGAGGGGACGAATCCAGATGGGAACAGGCTTCCCAAAAATGAGTCATTCACTGCAGGAGAACCCGAAGCGCGCTACTCCACTACTCGCTCATTGTTTGAGAATAACCAGCAGCAACAAAAAAAGAAGTATCAGCTGTTTCCTGAACGATATTTCACTATTCTTTTTATTAATAGGCCATTGTTTCATTTACTCCTTTTCTTTCTCTTTTAAACACAGCTGAGGAGGGTTAGCATAACAAATTCCACTTGAGCTTGATGATTATTAATAAATACTTGATTCTCTTTTTAAAAGCACATGAAGCCTCCGATGTATAACATTAATTAATTTTTTAACAGTATCGTTAATTCACTTTTATGTGCACAATTAAGTCATTTCGCTTATGTATAAAATTGCAATTGAGGGTAGGATCTTCAGATGTCTTCAATTTCAATACAAAAATCTCAATTAAAATCATTCATAATTAAAACTGCCTAATTTTTAATTAAATATCTATATAACAAATCCCACTTGAGCTTATTAATAAATACTTGATTCTCCTTTTAAAACAACATGAAGCCTCTGATGTATTTACATGAATTTTAATAGAAATATTAATTCACTTTTATGTGACAATTAAATCATTTTGCATTTGTATAAAATTGCAATTGAAGGAAGGATTTTCAAATGTATCAATTTAAATATAAAAATATCAGTATATATAAATATAAGGAAATCATTCATAATAAAATTAAAACTGCATAATTTTTAATGAGATAACCATATAAGAGAAAAAATTTTTTAATGAGATAACCAAGCATATTTTATATACGAATTATCCCTGATATATCGATCAGTAAGCTTTTAAGTTACTGTAATCGTGTCTAATAAATTTTTTTTTTGTTGTTGTTGTTGTTGTTTATTTCTTCTCTTCAAATAATCATAAAAAATTCTTGTGGCTTAAACGCAAATGAATGATAAAAATTGATCATGAATATTTCTAGACATGCTTTTAGTTCATACAAAACAGAAAATTTAAACAATTGCAAAATAATTACGATAATTTATAATTTCTTTAGAATGAAAAAAAAATTTTTTTTTTAATGTTGATTAAATAATATATATAACCAATTCAGCTAGAATAAATGTTAAAATTCAATTAAAATACTTCCATTGAAGAACATAACTTGTAGAAAAATTAATTATCCGTTTTTTACACGAGAAAAAGTATACAAAATACTTCTAATTTATACAAGAATCAAATGAAAATTACGTATATTAATGTGCTTTCGTAATTATTTAAAATCGTAAGCTCGAATGCAAATAATTTTCATATTTGGATGAAAGGGGCAGAATATGATACTTATGCCCTGTCTTCATCCAATCAAAAAAGTAAGCACTCGAATATTAAAAAATAATAATAAATATTTTTTACTTCATTACAAATATTTAATATAATATAAAATTAATCGTTCTTAAACGCTGTAAATTTTCGCGAATACATACTAGTCAGAAATTAATTGCAAATTGAAGCAATAGAACATTTGGCGCTAGTTTCTAAGCAAAATTAAATTTAAAATGTCTTTGTCTTAAAATGAATATTAGCCCTCCTCCATCTATGTCAACGAAAGTAGTTATTTTTCAATGTATCGTTGCAAATTTTATCAGACCAAAAGCGAGTTCCTAGTTAAAAAGCTATTCCCCCTTCCTCTCTTTCTATAATTTAAACTATGAATTCCAAGGTTGATGCAATGTAACACGTCAAAGAATCAATTGCACCTCAATAAATAAATGGCGAAGAATTGGAGAAAGGAAAGAAAAAAAAAAGAGCATCCAATTTCAAAACAAATTTTCGCTCCTTTCGAAATGGAAGACTCTGGTAATAAAAACAAGCATTAAAAATTTGTCTCTGCTTAAAATGAAGTTCATTGCTTCCTCTTTTCTTTTAACTATCAGATACTGGCACTCTGCCAGGCTGGAATAATAACGGCGCTACTATTGTTCGACATTTTATTTGAGAATAAAAAACGAGTGACTAATGTCACACAGATTTTGAAATCGATATCCATGATGAAATGGAATTTTGCAAGCATAACATTTTTTAAGGAAAAACGTCACATATTATGTGCAAGTAATTCATTTCTCTTAGGGTAAAAGACCTAACGGTGCTGAGCATAGTAACAGATCATATTACCAAACATACGCGGAAGAAAATTGTAAAGGTTCAACTAAGTTTGTGTACATAAACATATAGTATTAATGCTTGTTAATTGCACTTTTGTCACACCCTCCCGAAGGTCAAAGGAACATTATATGCTTCTTTCTTTCTCTATCTCATTCTCAGTCTCAGTATACTGGCAAAAGGGCCTCGGTCCTTGGCCCGCTTCAATTAAACTGGTTCCATCCACTCAATGAAAGCTCATTTTCCCCCATATCTTTCGTCATTTTCGCGCTGTTCACGGGTTCACGAGGAAAAGAAGCGAAATCTCTTTATTTGACACAAAGGATTTTTCGAAATTAAAAGCGGTTTCATATTAAAATGTTGGTGGAATTTTATTCAAAATCTCACTGAGGGTTTGAGATTAAAATTAGATATACTAAAAACTGCATTTAGGCTTAACTTGAACAATTTCGATTAAACAACGACTTCAAAATATATTTCTCAAATAGCTTTAATGCAACATGAACAAATATTATATTATTCTATAAAATACAAGGAATAAAAGAATTTTTCAGTAAAAAAATTAAATATCTGATTCCTATCCTAATTTAATATGACAATAACTTAATCTTATACAATAAGAAAATAAATTGAAATAAAACATTATAATTCATAATAAATTGTTAAATTAATATCATTAAAAATTACACATTTACAAAGCTTTGTTCTAAAAAAAAATTTTTACAACCATTTTTAAAAAACTTAACAGATCAATATGTTTAATTCTCGTTCTCTGATTTTGCATTTTTAAATGACCTATCTCATTTAAGAATCAAAAATGTATGCTTTCTACATATTTTTTTAAAACAACAATAATCTTGTGTTTAATTTCCACAAAATTGTTAAAAAATACTTTAGTAATAAGTCATATTAAAAAGCAATTTTTAATGTATTATTAATTAAAATTTTATTAGGAATGAAAAAAACTGCAATAAGCAGTATTTATGTAGAGATAATTTAGTATTAAAATTTGTCCCCTTTAAATGTTAACATTCTAACTATTATAAATGGATAAATTTATAATTTAATTAAAAATTAAACTTTAAAGAAGATTCTTTTCTAAAAACTTAGAATAAAATATAAAAATTTCCAAAACAAATATTAAAAGAGAAGGTAGAAAAATATTCTTGAAACAATATATTAAAAAACAAAATACGAATGAAAGAGATGTAAAATATTTTCTATAAATATTCTTTTTATAAATTAAATTTTATTGTTTCATTTATTTTTTATTTTTTATTAAAACTTGTTTTATTTAAATAATAATACTATTAGCTTATTTAGATTTATGAAACTTATAAAATGTTACTGTAAATTACTAAAAAAATATATACATTGATCCATACTTATATACAAATTGTATTGTTGTTTGTTAGTAAGGCAAAACTTATCTCTCAATTTTTCTACAAAATGCAATACAGGAATACTGTTGCAAAATATTCCCCAAATTTTATATAGCAATTGTTTAGTTGCATATTTTTCCCGACTATTATTTATGCAAGCCTGAATTGGTTAAGACAATTATTACCAGACAAAGATAATTATTGGTAAACAGGCAAAAATTATTTGTTGAAGAAAACACAGAGCTAAGAATATTAAAATTTATCTCTAGAAGTCAGAATTTTAATAGTGACAACCTCTATGAGAATTAATTAAAGACTAAATCACTTTTTTTTTTTTATAAATGTTTAAGAAAAATTCAAAATATGCCAAAAAAGCATGCAAAAATTATTCTTAATGCAAAGATGAGACAACTCAAGATTGGTCTTTATGAAAATAATGTATCTGTCATACCTCTTTTGTTTGAATAAAATAAGTTAGTTGAAAAGATAATAACATTGTTTTAATGAAAATTTAATTGAAAGAAACAAAATCTGTAAATCTGGGTTTGGGAAGGTCCCAGAAATTGAAATTTACATATGCAAATTATATAATTCTTGAAAAATATTAAGAAGTTTACACTGATTATATATTACTATATATAACTTCTTATCACTTTAATAAGATTTCAATTTTTTACCTTAAAAATATAATTAGTATTTATCAGATATTTGATTTTAAATTATTATGCCAAAAATTAAGTATAGATCTATAATTAAAAGTATATTTTATAATCTTAATCACTAAATTATATACTTTATTTATGATGCTTATACTTATGATATTATCCTATTCAGACAGCACCATATTTTTCTAAACTCTACTACTAACTTCTATATACTCCTAAAAAATATTAAGTTAATCATTAGATAAACTTTAGTTTTTCAAATTTTTGGTTTTCTTGTATACCACATCTTTCTTATATACATACTTATATGACTATGTATTTGAATCCTCTACGTATCTCATTTTAAACAGAACTGTCCTGTTTTTAGGCTGCCTATCCTATTGTCTCAAAGCACAGTTTTGGGATGCCGAAAAATGTTCCATTTACAGAATGAGAGCAAAAAATGGTAACAATTTAAAAAAAGTACTAAAAATAAAAAAATCTGAATTTGTAGAATTAAGGAATATACTTTATGTCTGGCCGACACTAATGTTCAGGCAGAAAGTTCCTTATTTTCTTACAAAAAAGTTTTGGACAAGCAAAAAATTTTGTTGAAGGTTAAAATTCTTAAAGTAAGGATAATTACTTAAAGTAATTTTAAAATCCTGCCAAGAATTTCTTATCTGAAATCAACATCAAGGATACGTACATGAATTTGTTCAAAAAAATATCGTAACACATAAAATATTTATTTTAATGAGTTCATTCTTACCCTATACATTGATAAATAAAAACTATGAGATCAGCATTTCCTTGAATGCACATACTACATTACCAAAAATTAATAATGTCTATTTCGAAGAAAAAAAAATGATTATATATACCATATCTCAAACATAAATTTCTAAGATGAACTTTTTCATATTTCAGAAACTTGTTCATATCAAATACATGCTAATTTCCAGTCATAATATATATTAACATCTGAAATACTTTTTATTTTCATTAAAAAATAAGTATCAACATAAAAAAAAACCTATTAAAAATAGATTCGTCTAAAAAAATATGTCAAATACCTCACATAATAAATAAATGATCTAATCAAATTTTCAAGATACAGAATTTCCTGTTATTATAGAGAATGAATATGTCAATTTCTGAAACTGATAAAAATAAGGATTCAAAAAATCAATAGAAAAGCAAAATGTTTTCAAAACAGAAGATAATTACTAATGAAATGCTGAAAAATTTATTGAATCAAAAATTCTTTTAGTTTAAGAACATTATTACTGTATAGCTTTTAGATTTTAAAGTGCAATAATAAAATCTAAATTAGAAAATTAAAACTTTGAAATTTACATAATGAAAGAATAACATGGGCTTACTGATTTTTTAATTAATTTAAAATAAAAGAAACAAAATGAAATTTTTCGATCATATAAAGCACGCAATTACACAATGTAATTGAAATGCTGATATTTTTAAGATTACTGGCTATCTAAAATGAATCGCATAATTTATAGTTTAATGAAAATGGCACGAGAGATGGCTTATATAAATTAAATAATAATTTGATGCAAGTAATTCAAATTGATTAAGAACCAACCTGAATACAACCTAAATACCTCATATTAACCTGAAAAGCATAAATATAAATTATGTAAAACAAATTTTTTGGATCAATTTTAAATTTGGAAGATAAGTAATTCACATAAATTGAGGAAGATTAATAAAATGTTTATGGAAGAAAATTTAAGCATACAACAAACTAAAATTAACATGAAATTATCTAACAAATCTAAAACTTCTATTTATGCATATAAATTCATGTTAACAAAGAAATATCTTTAGAAATCTTACAGCAGTAAAGACAAATTAGTCTTAACCTTGAAAAATAAGAATATCAATTTGTTAACATATATAATTTATAACTAGGGAGATAAAAAATTAGAAAAAATGTGAAAATCACGAAAATCTTTTAAATCTTTCTAATTTTTTAATCTTTTCTGAAAAAGTTTTGAGAAAATTGATATTAAAAAATTAGACTGAAAATAATTTTAAAATATTATATAAAATACAATTTAATATCACGGATACTGCAAAAATGAAAGCCATATCATTAAATAATTAACTATTTACAGTAAAATATCCATCACATTTATAAACTATTATGTTTATAAATGTGATGGATATTAAACATAACAGTTATAAACATAATAGTTTATAAATATCAATAAATGCAACTCATCGAAATCTTTACAATGTGTACATAAGCTCTTTGGGGCCTAGGAACAACAATGAGAATTGAAATCTCCATTGGTCTTTTACAGAATGAAATATCAAAACAAAATTAAAAATTCATAACAAATTCATTATTGGAATAAAAGGGTAATTACTTGAAGCATAGAAAGGAACCCTAATCATGAAATTATTTATTAAAATATATACATAAGTAGAAATTTTAAATTTACCTATAAAACAAAAAATTAATGAATACTACTAGGATTAATAAATACTAAATAAAATCACCGTTTACAAAAATACATTTAAATTATTAATAACCAACTTCAATTAAAAAAATGTATAGCGTCATTCAATAATTAATCACCTTATAGACTTGTCCATAGGTTCCATTGCCAACAACTTCTATAAGCTCAAATATTCCAGCAGGATCCTAAAATAAATACACATTAAAATGAATTATTTCTTTTTATAAAAGTGACTGTACTTTTAGTTTTTTAAGTTAATTTACACACAAAAAAATTCAAAGATTTAATTGTTCCATTCTAACATCACTATTATTACACCAATATAATACAAAATGTACCTGAATGAAAAGATGGTTTTGCATGTTAATGAAAACAGTTATATAGACAAGATTTTAGCCTTATTAATAAAAAATAGTACAGAATGTCAATAACTAAATATAATTTTGTAAACATACAACTATTTCTTGCAAAGCATCCTGACAAAAAAACTATTATTTATATCGTAAAATTATTCAAGGAAATTAAGCCAAATTTTGTACTACAAAAATTTAATAATTGATTATCTTTTTTCCCGAATTATTATGCATAATGGGATAAAATTTAAGGAAAAAAAAAAAAAAAAACAAGCACCAATAAATTTTACAATAGCTAGTTCAAATTTAAAAGCTATTAGCATAACAAAAACAGGAATTGTATCTATTATGAATATTCTCAACTTACTGATCAGATTCATATACTCATTATCTGTAAAAAAAGGGAGGGAGGGGAATAATTAAACAAAATAAAACCTAAGATAAATAAATTTGAGAAAAATTAATATTAATTACATTATAATATTTTATTAATATTACATTTTAATATATCTGTAAAAATTAATTTTACATTTTTACTTCTAAATAAACCTTTTCTTCTATTTTCAAATTTTTAGAAAATGTAATGATTACATTTAAAAATAATTACAAAATTATAAAAACTTAAAGCTAATTATTTTAAATATTAAACAAATTTGTTAATTGAAATTAATCTTATAAATATAGAAAAACAAATTATCTATAAACTCAAGGAATAAAAACTTGAAAGTGTTTAAAAGCTTAACATACATAAATAATTTTTAAAATATTGTTGGATTATTGTAAAACCTATACACAAAAGATTTTTACAATTACATGATAATCAAATTTTTTTTTGTATTCGTTTTAGCAATTAAGGGACATTTTAGGAATTTTTTAAACATTTTCATATGCTTCAGAAACATTTTAAAACTATAAGCATCACTGTTTCAATATGCCAAAAATAAGAAAATGATTTTATTAAAAGCTTGGATATTTAATTTTCATTCAATTTCTTTTTATCATTTAATATGCATTTCAAGTCTTATTTCTCTTAAAATTTAATATAAAACTTTAGTAAACTTAGAAATAATTAGCATTTCAATTAAATTTAAATTAATTCTTTGAAAATATTAGATAATTGTTTCAGAAATTTGATTATAATCTACTAGCATATATAAAAAAAATTACGTCCCATATTAGCATAAATATACAATTAATTCTAAATTTTATACATCATCACTATGTTTAAACACATAATTAGTAAAACTGTACGGAAATGTAATAATTCAAAAGTAATGGGCTAAAAATAGAACTAATAAGTTATGGCTTTTAAAATAAAAAAAAAATAAAAAAATGTTTTGCATTTGTATATACTTATTACTATTTACGCATTTCAGCACGTAAGTTTTGGACGCACTATTTGGTTTCTCTAATGTCGCTAAAAATATATTTAATTTATTATAAGAATTATTTCTTTCATATTTTATTAAGATTAAAATGCTGCTATCAACATACAGCATTTATTAATATTACTGAATAGAATTATAGAATAATTTTACTCAAGAACGTTAACTTTTACGAATAAAGATACGTTATCAATTCATACCTATATTTTTGTTAATTAAGAATGCGTTTAAAACATGCGAATGAAAATGTTTGATGCTGAGTTTAAATATCAAACGCTAAATTAAAGTACAATTGACAAAAATAAAAATTCTTTAAGCAATGTGAGGTTTAAATGTCATTTATTTCGTCGTGTCGCAACAATAACAATTTTGACAACAGTCTAACATACAACTAAAAGAAAACTTAAATTTTATTATTATATCTGAACTAATAAAAAAACATTTGATTTATTCAGCACAAGAATAAAACAAGAGGTGGGTTGACATCGAAACATATACACATCTTTTCGATATCAGATTTTTATTTTGCTTTTGTATATTGCACTGACCTACTATGATCTATTTTAGAAATTTTCTCAATTAAAATTGGTCTAACCTTCAAAAAATTAAAATAATTGTTTAAAATTCTACATGTGTTTCACAAATAAAAACAAGACATGCGGTTTAATCGAATCGCAGTATAAATGAGAAATGAACGCAGACGGATACCGGTACAAACTGCTGTTTATGATCTTATAAAAAAATTTATAAATTCACATTTTATTTTGCTCATTTAAAATGGATTATCACAGCTTTAATGAAATATTACCTTTAAACTATTTAAATCGATGTCGTCCAAACTACAGTTGACACTCGGCTGAGTAAGCGCCATGATGTCTACAATATCCTCTTCCACGTAGGGAAACGCGTCACTTTCTATGCGAAACCATACATTCAAAAACAAAAAACTAAAACTCACAACTTTAATCCACACTAATTTTTGTATCCATTCGAAAGAAAAACATACGCCGGCAAAAACTTAAGTAATCCATAGGTATTAAGGTCGAACGTATATAACAACACTTTCTTACAACAGCCCTTGAATCTCACACACAACTTGCTCACTTTCCGCACCACACTCGTACGACTTCGCAATAACTGCACAAATACAGGCGACATAAAGGTTGAAAAACCTCCGCCTTTGCTACTCAGTTCTCGTTTTCATCGTTTAAATGTTGGCGCCATCTAGCGATCAATTAGAAGAATAAATAATCTTTAAAATATTATAGAAAGATTTCTTTTACACAGAAAATTCAGATTCAAAATTAAATAACAATTAACAATAAAAAAAGACAAAGTTGGAAAATATTTACAAGGAACTAAAATATGCACAGTTTTTAAAATTGTTATTAATTACCATCTAAAACAAATGAAATATTTCTAACCGAAATTTCGATGCATCTTAAAGCAAAATATATTTTATAAATATTAAATAGAATCTATTAATTGAAAACTTCGCTCATATTTTAGTAAAATATTTGAAATTAAAATGAAACATAGAATACTCTATGATATGTAAAAAAAAAAATAAATAAATAAATAAAAATAATAATAGTAAATAAAATTTTTCTCACTTCGGGAACTTCATTCATTTACCTGACTAATTATTGTTAATCAAATGAAAATAAAATTTTTTACGACAGAACTTCGTTTTTGAGACTTACGCCAAAATAACAAACAGAACAGTTGAACAAAATAACAGTTGAAAGAATAAATGAAGAAAATAATTATTTTAAGAAATAAATATCATTAGTAAAAATTTTAATTAAAGCGGCTTAAAAGGATTTATTTGGAACATAAAATTCAAGATGAACAGAATCTGAATCAAAAGAAATTTCTATTAGTGTGTTTTCCTTCTTTTCCCATTTTTATAGTATTTTGCTTACTCGAATTAAAGAATATTTATATTAAAAATCAATTTGTCTCGTGATAAATTGCTTTAAAAAAATTTAATGTTAATTTTAAAAGTTTAAATTTAATTAACATTTAATGTGGGTAACTAATAGGTTAAATGTATATTAAATCTAATGTAATTATGCATAAAAGATGCGTAACATTTTAATTGATTGTGTCTGTTATTCTAAATTCTAGCATTTTTTAGAACATTTTGATTTTGAAAAAAATATATTTAAGAGGAGTATTTCGTAAATGATTTTGTATACATAATTGTAATTTTGTATATATAATTCAGTAATAACAAATTAAATTTAAATAAATTTATTAAAATATTATCCTTCATCACATAATAAAAATAAAAAGAATAAAATTAAAAATCAAAAAATTCCTTGACCAAAATATTTTTTGGTAAAATTCTCATAGTGGGAAAAAAATTATAAATTGATTTTAAAATAAAACAAAATAAAAAATTTTTTTTAAAAATTACGTACCTGATTTATTATTAAAAAATAAAATGCATAATAAGGAGAAAAAAAACAAAAAACATGTACTAAAATAATTATTTGTAAAAAAAGAAATAAAATAAATTCCTGTGTCAAAAAATAAATTTTAGTTAACACATTAGGGGCAAGATAATAAATTTAAAAATTAATAGTTTAAAAAAACTAAAAAAACACGCTTTTAGAGTTAATGAAACTAAAAAGTAAAAAATAATTGCTAACATAAGAATAAAATGACTGACGAGAAAATTAATGTCACTGTTCTAAGAGCGTGGGGTGCTCGATATCAATCGTTTTAATTTTTCACTAGCTTCATTCCGAAATGCAGAGTTAGTTTTAAAATGTCATACAAAGCACCCCACGCTTTTAGAATGGTGGCATTAATTTTATTCTTATGTTAACAATTACTTTTTACTTTTTAGTTTCATTAACTCTAAAAGAGTGGTTTTTTTTTAGTTTTTTTAAACTATTAATTTATTTTTTACTTTTTAGTTAAACTCTAAAAGCATGTTTTTTAGTGTTTTTAAACTATAATATTTAAATGAGGCCCCGGTACGGAGGACTGGAACTATAGTTCTTACAATAATTTAATTGTGAGTAAAACAAAGGCTAAATGCGAATAAGTCGAGCCAGCCAGGATTCCAACAGGGAATCTCCTGATTCATAGTCAGGCGCTTTATCCGTTGTGCCACTGTCCCACGTAGGTTTGAATGTCTTAGATACTTTCATTCTACATAGGTTAAATTGCTCTTCATAAGTTAAAATAAAATCACTCATCCTGGCGATCCTCATCATGATGAGATAATAAACTTATCAAAATATTTAATTATCGTCGGTCCTTGATAAGTCTACAACATTTAAATTAAATCTGATCGCTTAAAGTAGGCCAAAATCGAGCCCAAAGAGTCAGTTACAAACAAGCATACAGGTGAAACTAATATAAAAGCGTATTAAAAAGAATCAACTGACTTCGTTCTGAAAGATGTCTGTAAATGTTTCTTTGCAGCTTAAATAGTGTGTATGAGGAGAAACAGATCTGCAGGGGGGAAACTGATGGGCCGATCAAGATGACCTTTCAAAGGCTGTGTATTTTAACCACTAATCCTGGCGATCCTAATCATTATGAGATAATAAACTTATCAAAATATTTAATTGTCGTCGGTCCTTGATAAGTCTACAACGTTTAAATTAAATCTGTAATCGCAGATAAGTTTACATCGCTTAAAGTAGGGCAAAATCGAGCCCAAAGAGTCAGTTACATACAAACAAACAAACAAACATACAGGTGAAACTAATAAAAGCGTATTAATAAATAAATTCCTTTACAAAATAAATCAAATTAAGATATAAATAATTAAAAAAGTATATCTCATTTTTATTAATCCAAAGCCCATGTTATAGTATAGCAATAAATTACTCTGATGTTGCCACCAGTAAAAAGTTTTTAGAAGAGGAAAGGGGAGGTATTTTTTTTCAATTCCTTCTATTAGCTCACACTCTCTCTATATATATCTCGTTCCAATTTTCAATCGTTCGTAAAATACTTTTAATTCATCCACTCAAGCTCAAATACATTTTTTATTTTTTTTTTTTGAACTGGTAGTGGATGACACTGGATGTTAATACAGTTTTTTCAAATATTAATTCACTCATTAAATTTAATTAATTAATTTTAGTTTTTTTAGATTTAAGTTGCATGTATCTATCAATAGATGACGCCAGATAAACTTCAAAAAATAAATGAAAATTATTTATAAAGGACTTTCTGCAATATAGTGGGAAAAAAGCAGGAATCGACTTTAAAAAAATTTTTTTTTTTTTTTAATATTACTTGTTTCTTATCAATCTAAACCCTCCTCAATCAAGATGGTTCAGCCAAAAGCGAGCATGTTTCTGTATTGCCTCAGGCATCACCTATTAATGTGTGGCTATATTTACCTGTAATTGCTTGATATTCACACAGCATAATATTTTTAATTTTTAAATAAATTTGATTTTGTATTCATGTTTGATACTAACTTATTTAGTTATTTAATGTCTTTCATTTAATTCACTTACTTTTTTCATATTTGGAATTTAATGTTTTTATGCAACATGTTTTATAGATGGGCCAATTTTTCAGCACATTTAATGTTATTTTTCTGAGATTTTTTTTTTTTTTTTTTTTTTTTTTTTTTTTTGTATAAATTGTCTTTGTAAGACTATTTAAAGCAAAATTTTAAGCCTCAATTAAATGACAACAAAAGAATTCATAGATTGTGTTGTTGTTTCTTATCCCATTTGTCAAGCAAGTCCATGAACCCATATGGTCTAATAGAAGGCGGGAAAGGTGGACATTTTCTGTTGTGATGGAGGACCCTTAGGTAGAATCCTGACTTGGCTCCGTGACGTTGACTTATTACGGGGTAGGGTTGTCAGCCCTGCAGTCATATTAGACCGGAACCTATGGCTCAAAGTAGACTACGAACCGCTACAAACATCCATGACACCGTGTGGACTCGAACCCGAAACCTGTGGCACCGAGAGCTAAAGTGCTAGTCACACGGCCAATCAGGTCTTCATTGATTATAATTGTACTATTTTCAATTAAACCATTACATATATAGCACATTATCTATGCTTAATAATAATTTTTATTTATTTATGGCCTTAAAAAAACAACTACAATTATAACTGAATTTTTGAATGCCGATTAATTTTTCAGCTAATTTTTATATTCTATGTAATTTTAATATAAAATCAAATCAATTAAATCTTATAAATTAAACAGGATCTATTCAATCATAACTTTACTTAAAACCAGTTCAGTCAAACTCATGTAATAAATATTAATTAATTGATTAACTTTTTTATAAACCATTAGCAAGAAATAAAGAGACAATTTTTGTTGTACAATCAATAATAATGAGCTTAAAACGTAGAATTAACATACGAATTTTGTTTAAAATAGCTAATTATAAACTAAAAATGGAAATTAGCTTTTCTTATTTCGATATTTTTTTTTTTTTTTTTTTTTTTTTTTTTTTTTTTTTTTAGTCTGTATTATTTTTATTTAATTATTTGGACAAAATTGCATCCAATAGATTAAAACAAGAATCTATTTTATTGTTGTTGTTTTTTTAATTTATCGTGGGTTTTTAATATTATAGTAAATGAGTAGCACAAAATTTTTAAAAGTTCACAAACCTTTATTAGTCGAACATATTTAATTAAAAAATGATCCATCTACATCAATTCACTTCTGCTTAAGATTACAAAGCACTTTTATCCCAGTTTAAACGAATATCTTTAATTTAGAGTGAATAAATTTAGTAAAGGCTGTTTTGACAACTTCGTAAGTCAAAGCATTCGTTCCTTAAAAACGGTTCCGATTGTTTAAAGAAATAACAGTCGGTAGGAGACAAGTTTGGTGAAAAGAGCGTATCCTTAAATTTCAACTTATTCAGTATTTGGCATATGTCTTGTGAGACCTGAGGTCTTGTATTATCAAGGAAAAGAATAAAGAAGATTCGATTCACCAACACTAGTTCTAATGGCAACAATTTATGCACAATATCAATTGTTGACAGTAATATTTTACATTAATTGTTTGGCCCACTACTATAACCTGCAATGAATAACAAGTAATATATATAAAAAAAAAAAAAAATTTTTTTTTTAAGTCAATTCCTATTTTTTTTCACTCTATTGCAGAAAGTCCTTTATAAATAATTTTCATTCATTTTTTTAAGTTTATCTGGCGCCCTCTATTGGTAGATATATGCAACTTAAATCTAAAAAAATCTAAAATTAATTAATTAAATTTAATTACTCAATTAATATTTGAAAAAACTGTATTAACATCAAGCGAAAATCCACTACAAGTTTCAAAAAATGTATTTGAACTCGAGTGGATGAATAAAAGTATTTTATGAACGATTGAAAATTTGAACAAGATATATATAATGAGTGTTTGAACTAATAGTAGGAATCGAAAATAGCCCTTTTGATTACACCATTGTCTTCGATAGATGTAAACTTATTTTGCGTGCTTTGTTGTATATGCATCCAGTAACTGCGCTAAACGTTTACAATTATCATACGTTATATACTTTTCATCACGATATCTTCCAAATAGGAACAACATGTTTGCAAATACTCAATGATCTGCAGATCTGCAATCGTTGCAATCTCTATCCGTTGCAATCCGTTTTTCAAGTGTTTTCACCTTTTTAAAAACTGCAATATGTCTCGAAACTATTGCTATGCCTACTCCAAAATGAACGGAAAATTCTCCAACAATTATTGCTATGATTAATCCTCAATGTCTTGCAGTGAGGGACGGACATCCCATGAGTGATCTACTCATGGAAGGAGGGAAAGGGACAGCTTCTGTTGTGATGGAGCACCCGCAGGTAGACTTGATCTAACTTTGATATTTATATTTTAAATCCATGTACACGATAACAACAACAACAACAATATCTCGTGCTGCTTGGATAGGGACCTGATGGACTATTCGACTTCGTGACTATCGCTCTAGCGCTTAGTGTCGCATGTTTCGGGTTCAAGTCCTAGTGTTATGATGTGGATGTGCCATGGATGTTTGCAGTGGTTCGAAATTCACTTTAAATCGTAGCTACCGATCTAATATGGTTTTTGGGCGTAGGTCTGACAAGCCTACCCTGTAAAAAGAAAGCATCTCCTTTCGCGAAATTTGGCAGAATGCAAACGGCCTAAGCCCACCATGGCCTGTAGTGCCATGGAGTTAGTTGCTCGGATAGCAGAATGTCTGAATTTATATGCATACATAAAAAATAATCCATATTTTGTGGAGTTTCCTGTTTATATTTAAGATTTACGTAAAAATGTGGAAACGTATATGCAAGCAAAATTTACAATTAGGGGCTTAGGCCGTTTTACAACGGGCCGTTTACAACATTTACAACGGACTTAGACCGTTTGCATTCAGCCAAATTTCGAGAAAGAGGATGCTCTCTTTTTACAGGGTAGGGTTGTCAGCCCTAAGCCCAAAAACCATATTAGATCGGTAGCTACGATTTAAAGTGAATTTCGAACCACTACAAACATCCATGGCACAGCTAGGACTTGAACCCGAAACCTGCGACGCTAAGGGCTAGAGCGATAGTCACTCGGCCATCAGAAGACAGAGAACAGAATAAGCAATAAAATGATATACAACACCCTTATTTAACTTAACATTGGTAGATATATATATATTATAGAGCGTCACCTAATACATTTCATTTCATATGGAATTTCAGTTTTCCATATGGAATATCATTTCCAATTCACTTCATATGGAAAACTCCCAATATATTCCATTTTAGAACATTTAAATTCAGACAAATATGTATAAAAGTTACACGGATTTTTTTTTTTTTTTATCCTTAAAGCAACTGTGGGCTTTGGTATGCTACTCCATTGGAATTAAATTTTGATAAAAATGATTGCATTAAAGGTTACCATAATCTTTTCTCAGGAACGGGAAAAGTAGAAGAGTAAGATCAAGAACATTTTATTCTACAAAAGATTATATAAAAGGCAATACCCTGTTCGATTTCAATTTGTCTCCTGACTTTTGTAATGGAAAACATTTGATCTTGATCAAACAAAGCAATCTGAGATTGGAAATAAAATTTTTTCAATCTCTGCCTCAAACTATGTGCGTGGTTGTTTTCGCAGAATTCAATAAACGTTATTGAAATAAACAAAACAAGAAAAATTTTGTATGGGGTTGGAAATTGACTTGAATGGAAATCAGATGCATTAAATTTTATTACGAGATCCATCAACTTCATCATTTTTTAAAGGTGTGTATGCATTTGATAAAATACCTTTCATAACAGAAAAAAATGTGCATTAATATGCATTCAGAATACGGACCTCACTGGTTAGCATTTTACTGTGAAAAATGACTGCATCGAATTCTTTAATTGCTTCAAAAATCCACCTAAATTTTATGATCAGCAATTTCATGATATCATTTTGCATTATCTTTCTGCATACTGAAATCCAACTCCTCTACAATATGTTACTTCTAACATGTGTTAAGCTTATTATATTAACTTTATTTTATAGGGGCCTGAATAGTCGAGTGTCTAGCGCTCTGGCGTTCGGTACCACAGGTTTCGGGTTTGGATCCCGGCGGTGCCATGGATGTTTATAGTTTTTCGGAATCCACTTTAAGCCGTACGTCCCGGTCTCATATGACTATAAGAGCGTCACGGAACAAAAGTCAGACTTCTACCTACGGATGCTCCATCACAACAGAAGCTGCCCCTTTCCCTCCATCCATGAGTAGATCACTCATGGGATGTCTGTCCCGCACTGCAAAATATTGTGGATTAGTTACACACACTCTATTTTAAAACAAAATATCAAGGAAATACTATGTTTTTGTTGCAAACAATCACATGCATTGTAAAACGAATTGTTTCCAAATGTGTCAATTCATTAAAAAACGATATTGTGTAAGAATAATTTTTTGGGAAAAAACTACTTTCAAACATGTGTTACTTTTTTTTTTTACCCATTTTTGCCCCCTTTCTCAGATATAAATTCTACTTCGTATTTAAATAATTACATTCAATAGCCATAATGGAAAAATTACAAAGCCCATTTAATTATTTAGTATCTGGAACTACAGGTCGTGGAATGACACTGATAGTTGAAAACACTATATGTTTAAAAATCATACTACTGTGCCCAAAAACTAAGACCAATTATTTATTTTTTTTCAGAAACTCTTTATTTATTCTTCCAAATTTATTTCCTCGCCTTCAAAGTAATCCCCTCCGGACACAATGCACTTATGCTGACTTTTTTTCCCAATCCTCAATGCATGCTAAAAAGTCATCGGCAGGGATGGCCTTCAAAGCGCGCGACAATTCACGTTGAATCTCTTCAATCGACTCAAAACGGTGTCCCCGGAGTGGTCTTTTGAGTTTAGGGAATAGCCAGAAGTAAAATAATGTGGTGTGAATACGGTGATTGTGGAACGATATGGGTTTCATTTTTGGCGAAAAAGTCACGAAGAATCAATGCAGTGTGAGCTGGCAAATTCATTGTTTTCGGTACCAATCGAGATTTGATGCGTTTGAGGCCCAAACTGGAATTGCCCGATCCTTTTGAAATTCCAACATCATCAGCAAGGTCTCTAATTGTAAATCGACGGTTTGCAAGCACGAAATCTTTAATTTTTTGGACGTGAGCTTCGTCGGTTGAGGTTGATCGTCGGCCAGAGGGCTCTTTGTCGCGCTCTCTGCCTTCTTTGGACCGTTTACACCGCTTGTAAACATTTCTTTCCCATATAGGAATACTCACTGAATGCCTTATGCAACATTCTATACGTTTCCGCAAACAAAATTGAATGCAAGTTCTTTGATCAATTAATTCAAACATTTCAAAAATCGCCGGAATCAGTTTTAGCGTCTCACAAAGCCAAGCGTAACTCAAACACTAATGAATATTTTGACGTCAAATTTCATACAGATGTCAAGGACAGTGCTAACAACCTAAAAAATAAAAAATAAATAGAAATTCCTTAAGCCACGGGAATTTAAAATTTAAAATTGGTCTTACTGTTTGGACACAGTAGTATACTTTTTCGCAAACAAAATAATTTGGTGTTATGGAATTTATCAAAAACTTTACAAAGAAATTAAAAATGTAGAATTTTACGAAGGACTGCATTAATAATATATTTAAGGCTTTGATTGTGATTGGTGTACCTCATGTCAGAGCTTACGAGCTATACTAAATTAACAAAAAGTTATTCACTAAAGGAGGTCACCATCGAAATTTGATAATTTTTCATTAAGGAAAATAAAAGCGGGGAATTCATAGAATCCACGTTATCTGTTTTTATTTTTAAAAAACTTGGACATCAATTGCAAGTCATGCATTTAAGCAGACAAATTTATCAAACTCAAACTAAATTTTTTGGAGAAGTTTACGTGGATGCCATTTCAAAACCATTTAATTATCATTTAAATGTCAACGTGATACAAATGATTATACAAATGATTCTGATACAAATGATTCACTGTGATTGCGTAGTAGAATTTTTCCAGGGAATAAATATAATGTTGCGGAATGATGACCAATGGCTCTGACCTTTGGAGATTGCAGGCTTCAGTTGCGAATCTTGGAGGTGGCATGGATGTTTGTTAGTGGTTCAATATCCACTTTAAACTGTAGGTCCCGGTCTAATTAGCCTACAATGTGCATAAAATGACCGTAGAGCGAGAAATCAAATAAACCAAATACAATGTGTATCAATGTAGTTAATTATTCCGCCTTCAGAAGTCGTGGTGACTGCAGTCTTAGATTTCAACTTTCTGCATTATATTTCACTACCGAAAGTTTGTGCCGTGCACCACAATACTTCCTGTAGCATGTTTTTTAATCCTATCCTGTCTTATGATGGTTTTTAAATCCCCTCATTTTACCAAACTTTTAAAACTGGATTATTTCTATATATTGCGGATTAAAATCACCCTCATAAAATAAAATGGGACGATGATGAATTGCCTTATGAAAGCTTACGTTGTGTTTTAACTATTGGAGAGTTTTTGCATACCGTATTTTTATAATACGGTATTTTTTTTCTCCGTAGCATGCATGCTCATAGGAAATTGCGCATGCGTATCTGTAATGTTTCCTATGAGCATGCGCGCTAGGGAGAAAAAATACCGTATTATAAAAATACGGTATGCAAAAACTCTCTATTAGCATAATAATGTTTCCCTATATTTATGTAAAAAGATTAAAGAAAAGGAAATTGCTAGGTTTTTTTAGCGCGTAAAGATATTTCTAATTAAGATGATTTTGAATGCCGAAAAGTAAATGAATTATCACCATGAAATGCATTATATCATTTTAAAAATGAAAGAAATTTTCACTATTGTGCTATTTATAAAACTACAGTATCCATCAAGTTTTTATAAGCTATATAAGTTCACATTTTTACTCTAAAATCTATCATAAGGATGCCAAGCCTCCAAGTAAACAGACAAAATGACTATCGAATGACTACGTTGTGCTTTAACTTTATTCATATGACTTTCCGACTAGTAACTAAGTTAGGTTTTTATTTTATTTTTCGTACGCTTTTTTACCCCTTTTTTTGTTAGGAAATAAAAGGATTAGAATAAAAATTATAAAAATAAAAATAAAAATTATAAAATCGAAAATCAAATAAAAAGTATAAAATTTGAAAATCAAATAAAAATTATAAAAAGAAAAATAAAGAATCACGGTTCTGTGATCGGCCTTTTTTTTTTCTTGTGGGAATTTTGTATTTTGTATCCTGTGTAACCATTTTACCTTTCAGATGCTCCTATTGGCTCTCACCGTTCATGCATAATTTCCAATCAGTGATTTTGTAAACAAAGGGTTGGAGGGTTTGTTTACGTTTTTGCAACAGTACAAGGCATCGACAACTGGTCCCTAATTGTACCGATTTTAAAACTTAACTTTTAAATTCCTTTATTTTTTATCTTACTTTTTTATAAATATTTTTTTTTTTTTTTTGAGTACCTACTTAATTTGAATTTAGAAACATTTATCTTTTATTTTTACTAACAATAATTAGGCAGCCATTTAAAATTCCAAGTTTATTTATGAATTAAGATGAGGAGGTTTAAGGGGTATTTCCCCCTCTTGGTACTCCGTAAACGGTACGCCAGTTGCCAGTTGCCAGACTATCGAATTTCGGTGTTGTTGTAAAAAGCTATTTCGCCAAAATTCATTGCCAAAAATCGCTATTACGCGACATTAGTAACCAAACAGCTATTACGTCAAATTTTATTCCTTAAATTGGTTTTAAGCCAAAGTTTATCTCCTAAACGCCAAATATGATACCCATCCTGCCAAAATATTATTCCCGAATTGCTAGTACTCTTTATCCTGAATCCCTCTATTATTAGTACTCTTTATTCCTGAATTGCTAGTAGTATTTATCTCTTTATCGTCAAAGTTTTTCACTAAACGAAATTTTATTTTTTAAATTATTTAATTTTTTAATTTTATTTTTAATTCCATCACTAAGGGAAATTTTATTCCTAAAAGGTTTTTCGCCAAATGTTGTTGCTTTAACGCCAAATGTTAACACTCTTATGCCAAAATCGTAATATTTAAATTACCCTTACACTACATTATATCTCTTTATCGCCAAAATTTTACCATGATTATGGCAAAATTTTAATTATTTGTTTTTACGCAAATGCTATTGCTTTAACGCCAAAATCATCACTAATTTGCCGAAATTTTATTCCTTAACTGTTTTTAAGACAAATTTTATCGTTTTAACGCCAAATTATTTTGTATAATTTTGTATTGCTAACTCACAAAAATGTCTAATTTTAACAACGATAATAATCGCTATTACGATAAAATAGCGATTATTATCGTTACGCCAAAATTATTCTCTAATGCTCCAAATTTTTTTTTCTTTTTAATTCAAAAAATATTTCTTGTTGTTTACGATGCCGAATTCGAAAACAATATTAGTAAACAGAAAAAAAGGAATATAAAGGATAACTTACATTTTAATCTTATATATCTTTTGTTGGAGGCGAAAATGATGTTTTTATTGCCTCACTAAAAGACATAGACATATTTACATAGACATATCAACTGAATGAAAAAAACAAGAACAGCCTCACAAAACCACAAAAAAAATTAATACATTCCAGCGGCCTTTTTCTTCTGTGAACAAACGTTCTAAAATTAAAAAGTTACATTTTTCTTCGCGAATTCAAATAACAGTTGCCACAAAACCTTATTAACGTCAACAGCATTAAAAAGAAAATAATTATTTTATAATGAAATATAAATTATTAATAAAGTAAAAAATCGTTTTTGGTTAAAATCTAGGATCTTGTACCCTTTGTGCCAAACACATCGCCAAGTTGCCAAGTCGGTAAGTAAGCATAGAAATGAATGGGCCAGGTAGTTTGCGCGGTAAAATGATATTACGCCAAAATCCTTTACCGGGTTGCCAAATCGCCAAGTAAACAGACAAAATGGTTGCCGAAGTTCGGTGTCATTGTAAAATACTATTTCGCCATAATTTATAGCCAAACACTGCTTTTACGTCAATATTAGCAGCCAAATAGCTATTACGTCAAAGTTTATTGCTTTGTTTTGCTGTTTGGCTTTGAAGCCAAAGTTTATAGCTTTAACGCCAAATATTATCACTATCCTGCCAAAATTTTAATCCTCGAAATGCAAAATTTAATGCTTTATCGCCAATATTTATCGCTTTATAGCCAAATTTTTTCCCTAAGTGAATCTTGTTTTTTGAGGTGCTTTTACGCCAAAAGTTAATGCTTTATCGCCAATATTTATCACTTTATAGCTAAATTTTTTCATTAAGTGAATCTTGCTTTTTGAGATGCTTTTACGCCAAAAGTTAATGCTTTATCGCCAAATTTTTATCACTAAAATTTTTTTATCTCTGGAATACTTTGGCGCCAAATGATACCGCTTTTACGTCGAAATTTAGCGCTATTATGCCAAAAAAATTATATCTAAAATGCCTTTACGCCAATTTATATCGCTTTATCGCCAAATTTTTACCACTATTATGTCAACTCTTTAATGTTTTCTTTTTACGCCACATATTGCTGCTGGTTAAAATCTAGGATCCTGTACCCTTTGTGCCAAACACATCGCCAAGTTGCCAAGTCGGTAAGTAAGCATAGAAATGAATGGACCAGGTAGTTTAAGCGGTAAAATGATATTACGCCAAAATCCTTTACTGTGTTGCCAAATCGCCAAGTAAACAGACAAAAAGGTTGCCAAGTTCGGTGTCATTGTAAAGTGCTATTTCGCCAAAATTTATAGCCAAACAGTGCTTTTACGCCAACATTAGCAGCCAAATAGCTATTATGTCAAAGTTTATTCTTGAAAAGGCTTTGAAGTCAAAGTTTATCGCTTTAACGCCAAATATTATCACTATTCTTTATCGCCAACATTTATCGCTTTATAGCCATTTTTCACTAAGCAAATTTTGTTATATAACTTCTTTTAAGCCAAAAAATGCTTTATCGCCAATATGTATCGCTTTATAGCCAAATTTTTTCACTAAGTGAATCTTGTTTTTTGAGGCGCTTTTACGCCAAAAGTTGATGCTTAATCGCCAACTTTTTATCACTAAAATTTTTTATCTTTGGAATCCTTTGCGCCAAATGAAACCGCTTTTACGCCGAAATTTAGCGCTATTATGCCAAGAAAATTATATCTAAAATGACTTTACGCCAATTTATATCGCTTTATCGCCAAATTTTTACCACTATTATGTCAACTTTTTAATGTTTTCTTTTTACGCCGCATATTGCCGCTTTAACGCCAAAATATATCATTATTTTGTCAACAATTTATTCCTAA
Organism: Caerostris darwini; assembly: GCA_021605075.1. Lineage (NCBI taxonomy): Eukaryota > Metazoa > Arthropoda > Arachnida > Araneae > Araneidae > Caerostris > Caerostris darwini. Next base: position 189,598 of record BPLQ01012776.1, read on the forward strand.
CTTGCTTTCACACCAAATTAAATCGCTTTATCGCCAAATTATTATGTGGAATTTTATTTTGCTAATAATCGCTGTTAATTGATAAAATTTCGACACGATAAAATTTCACCAAAGTTATTCGCCAATTCTTTTTTTTTTTTTTTTTTTTTGTAATGTCATAAAATAAGTCATGTTCTTTACGAAACCGAATTCGAATGATAAATTAATATTAACAAAAGATAAAAAAGAAGAAAAAAATAGAGAATAACTTACCTATTCCATCCAGAATAACTTTTATTCCATCGGTGAAATCATAAATTATTTTGCGGATATCACATTTGTGCTGGCGCCGCCACATGCACTCTGCCAGATAATTATCAAATGTTCCGGACACATTATTTTATTAATATTAATTTATTTTAATTATTAAAAATTTAAATTGTAACGTTAACTTACGTTCTAAAAAGCTAAAGCTTCAAATATTCCGAGCGAATTCTAATTACGGTTGTCACAAAATCCTAACTAAACGTACATCTTTAATAAGGAAATTAATTATTTAAGAATAAAATATAAGTTATTAATAAATAAAAAAATCGTTTTTCTTGTTTGTTTCTTACTTTCTTGAGTGGCAACTTCATAAATATTGTTTATGTTCTGAATCAGTGACCGACGTACGTTGTAAGAATAAGTTCGGAATAATCAGTAATTTATTGGAATATTAATTTAAAAGAATATATATTTCTGTTCTTATTAACTGCAAATAATAATATAATCACAATATCAATAAATAGTCATTATATTGTTTGGAAAATGAAGCTAAAAATTCTTCTAATTATAGTATTGCAACCCTAAAGAAATTGGCGGAAAATTGGCGAAATATTCAGGGTTGCAAGATTGGCGACTTCCTCAGGGGTACAGTATCCTAGATTTTAACGCCAAAATATATCATTATTTTGTCAACATTTTATTCCTAAATTGTTTTCACACCAAATTAAATCGCTTTATCGCCAAATTAATATGTGGAATTTTATTTTGCTAAGTCACAAAAGTGTATCGTTTAAACAAAGATAATAATCGCTGTTAATTGATAACATTTCGCCAAAGTTATTCGCTAATTCGCCATTGTAATGTCAAAAGATAAGTCATGTTCTTTACGAAGCCGAATTCGAATGATAAATTAATATTAACAAAAGATAAAAAAAGAAGAAAAAACTAGAGAATAACTTACCTTTTATTGTGGTATGTCCTTCCTCTGTGGTGGAAACAAACATTTTATTCCATCGATGAAATCATAAAATATTTTGCGGATGACACATTTGTGCTGGCGCCGCCACATGCACTCTACCAGATAATTATCAAATGTTCCGGACACATTATTTTATTAATATTAATTTATTTTAATTATTAAAAATTTAAATTGTAACGTTCTAAAAAGCTAAAGCTTCAAATATTCAGAGCGAATTCTAATTACAGTTGCCACAAAATTCTAACTAAACGAATATCTTTAAAAAGGAAATTAATTATTTAAGAATAAAATATAAGTTATTAATAAATAAAAAAATCGTTTTTCTTGTTTGTTTCTTACTTTCCTGAGTGGCAACTTCATAAAAATTGTTTATGTTCTAGATCAGTGACCGACGTACGTTGTAAGAATAAGTATGGAATAATCAATAATTTATTGGAATACTTATTTAAAAGAATATATATTTCTGTTCTTATTTACTGCAAATAATAATATAATCACAATGACAATAAATAGTCATTATATTATTTGGAAAATGAAGCGACGAATTCCTCGAATTATAGTATTGCAACCCTAAAGAAATTGGCCGAATATTGGCGAAATATTCAGAGTTGCAAGGTTGGCGACTTTCTCAGGGGTACAGTATCCTAGATTTGTTATTTGCTTCGTATTTTCATGAGTGGCAACATCATAAATATTGTTTATATTCTGTATCAATGGCCGACATACATGTACATTATGGGAATTATCTCGGAATAATTATTTAAAAGAACATATATTTCTGTTATTATTTACTATAAATAAGAGTTCTGCAAATAACAATCAAAGTAACAATAAAATAATCATTATATTGTTTGGAAAAAGAAGTAGTTAAGAATTCCTCTAATTACAGTATAGTAACCCTGAAGAAATTGGCAAAATATTCCTGGTTGCAAGATTGGCGACTTACTCAGGGGTACAGTATTCTAGATTTCAAACGATTCTTCAGTTGACTCTAGAACGTCACCTTTTTCGTATATGCAATTATCTTCTTGGAATAAATTTTTGTTTTAATTCTTAATTTTGCAATAGAGATGCAGAGATATCTTTCTCTTAGGAACTCTTAAAAACAATACCTTTGACTTTGTTCGCCTAATCAATTAGAACATATATATAAAAAATAAAAAAAAAAACGTAAATCAAAAGTTAATATTCTAAAAAAATATCCTACCAGTGTTATTATTATTATTATTTATTTATTGTTTGTGAATGTGCTCTGAATGTACTTAAGGAAATGTACTTCTTTCTAAAATATGAAAGAATCAATTAGCCCACTTTAAAAAAAATTTTAGAAAAAAATTTATTTGTTAAAAGGGGAAGAGAGATTCTTATATTTGTTATCACCAGCTACGATTTCAATAATTACTTCTTTGATAACTGGAGTACAGTAGAAAATTGACTTTGGTATCAAAAGATCGTATAGAGTTTGCTGATCAATTAACTGACGTAGCTATTAAAATGCAGGAAATACTTTTCGGAAGAAAATTTTCCCGAAGTGAAAAGCGGAATTAGTAATTACAAGTTTTACAAAAATTTGTTAAATAAATCACCCCCCCCCCCGCCCCAGCGCGACTCGCCAGAAGGAAAAGAAGTAAACATAAAAGTGAAGTCTGATTTGAAAAAAGATTATATTACAACCAGAATTTTAACTTACTCCTTGTTTGATACTAAATACAGAGGGGAATATTTTGGACTTTTTTAAAAGAGAAACATTCAATATTATCATGAACCCCCGAAAGTGAAATCGATTAATAAAGGAAGGCGATTAAGTCTAATTAATAATGTAAGATTAATAGGAGATTCACTTCTCCAACAGGCTCGTAAGTATTTTTATTTAGCTCTGAAAGAAATGAATAAGCCAGCAAGTATTGTCTTAAAAACACACTACTACTAATTATTACAATTTTAAACTAATATTATACTTTATTTTGCTATCAACAAACATTTCTCTTAAGAGGTATCGTTCTTTCCGTCAAACTTGTTTTGTGTACATTGCTTTCTCTATTCTGTTGGCTCCTTAGCACAGGGATGGTCCAACTCCGGCCCTCCGGAAGGTCCAATCCGGCCCGCGGATAGAATTTTAATTTGCCGTTCTGAGGCAAATTATAAGAAATATATATTTATATATTATACAATATCCATCTCCTTTTCTACTTTGATTAAATATTATTTTTTTCATCCTTTTTTTCAAAGGACTGATGATCTTTTTACTTTGTTTATTTTTGTTCTACAAAACATAAATCGACGGAAATAGCAAGCACAGAGAGCTTTCAATCGGTAAAGTGCTAAAAGCGGAAGTTTGTTAGTTATAGCTGTAGACTGGCGCAAACAAGCGTTATTTCTTTCTCGGGAAGCAGACATATGGGAATCCAATATAGGTGAATTAGACCTCACAAGTGGCAGACTGCGCATTTTAAGCTCCACCCAATGGCATTTTCTTTTGGCGCAAGTTCTAATATTATTGATTGCGTACAGAAAGATTACGGACATATAGCGAATCATTGTGAATAGTGGTGAAATTATTAAAAGTATAGCGTAGCTAGTGCTTGTTTGGGTTATTCGTAAAATATTTCAACCCCAAAATGGCTACTTAAAAACGTAATGTTGATTCAGAGTGCAGTGCTTTTAATGATGAATGGACTTGGAAATATTTTTTTACAGTTGTAAAGAATAAACCAGGGTGTCTCATTGGAAATTCATTCATGTCATTAGCATATTTAAATTTTAATACTTGTATATTGTTTTTAAAATTTCAGAAAAATTTATCTTGGCCCGCCAAACTTTTTTTTTTTTTTTTAAATTTTTGGCCCGCAACCGAGAAAGTTTGCCCATGCCTGCCTTAGCATCTACAGTTATTCATTCAACGCTGTTGCGTCATCTACGACATCGGCGTTGGCTGCGCCATCTATCGTTGATGACAGCATTTGTAAAAAAAATAGTCAACACAAGTTACATCATTAATAAAAAAACTTTTTCATAAAGATCGTATATTAAAAATGCGAAATGAGAATCATGGATTTCACAATGGATTTTTTGCAACACGTCTCTCAATTTTTTTGTCTTATATCTATAGTTTTTACCCTCTCCTGTAATATTTATTATTTATTTTTTAAAAGAGAAAAAAAACTAATGTAGTTCAGCAATGAAAAATCTTACCTGTCACAAACGTAGTAATAACATCCCCATCGAGTTCCTCAGTGAATTCTCCTAGAAAATTCCCTAGGGGACAATCGTTTTCCCCATTACTGGTGCGTAATATACTGCCTCTGTCATTATATAATGCAATCTCGCCAAATCTATCCATCTCCTCGTATAATTTGAGACACGCCCAAGTTGTTAGTGAAAGCGTTTAGAAAAATATTGGTGGATACATCTTGACTGATAAACTCATTACACGGTTGTCAATGTATAGCTGAAACTTCACCGGAAGGAAGATATATACGAGGGTCACTCTAAAATTTTTGAGATACGGCTAAATGGTACAAGTTTAATTTACCAAATTTTAAAAGTATTCAAAGTAGTTCCTTCCAACATCAATTCACATTTGCTGATGATTTTTCCAAAGATTAAATGCTTCACGCCATCCATTTCTTGAAATTGATAAAAATAATGCTTTTATAGCCTCATCAATCTCATCTTCACACGCTCTCTGAACAAAATATTGATGTCTTTGCCATTATGGAGGCAAACCTCACTTTTGATACCGTCAAATCTTATCCTTTCCAGGATATAATGTCTACCTTCTTCCTAAGTATCGAAAAGTTGCAAGTGGAATACTGGTGGGTATTAAAGACATTCTAACGGCAGACTTTGAGATTTGTAAAGAAATAGGAGAATCTGAGGATAAAAGTGAAATTTTTAAATTAGAAGTATGGAAGAAGAGTTGTCGCTTTAAAATTTACGCGCTATATGTTCCCCCAGGAAGCAAACCCTCTTCTGACTGGCCATAATTTTCTAGCAGAACATCTCCATCGCATTAAAATCTTTTCGAATCCTGGCTGTCCCCTATGTGGTTCAACAGACCCAATGAACAGAGACCATCTCCAACGATGTGCGGTACTTGACGGCGACTCGGAGACAGCGCTTTACTGGCTTGCGAGAGAACTCTTAAGGCAATGACTTCGGTCATCTTTGCATTTTTTGGACGTTTATTCTTTTGTATTTTTTTCCCTTGTTATTTTTGTTATTATTACTATTTTTATTCTTCTTGTAATTGCCTTGCCATTGAGGAAAAAAAAAAAAAAAATCACATCTTCGGAATGAAAACGGTGACCACGCAAATTTTTATTGAGATTAAAAAAAAGCCAAAATTCACACTTCGCAAAATCAGAGGAATATGGTGGATGTTCTGTCATTTGATGCGTTTTTTGTATAAGAAATTCAACTGTCGATATTGCAGTATGAGAAGATGCATTATCATGGTGAAGAATGAGTTCCCTTACATTCACTTCTTAAAGAATTTCTGGAAGACAGTTAGTGGTGTACCAGTTAGCTGTGACTGTCTTCTGATCCTCCAGCTTGATGGCTTTGACCAGTCCCGTACTTCTGAAGAAAACGGCATACCTTACTTTTTTCATAGCTCGTTGTCTTTTCACCATTGTTGGTTTGGGGTCATTTTCAAAGACCCATACTTTACTTTCTTGTCGTGTTGGAACGTCAAAAAACAGTATGTAAGTTTCATCACCAGTTATGATTTCCGAAATAAGGCGGTGTCCACCATCGTTAAGTAATTTTATGGTTTCTTTGCAGATTCTGACACGCTCCGTTTTTTGGTGTTCGATTAAATTATGGCGGATTAACTACAAATTAGTTTTTTCATATGCAGTTCTTCATGAATAATTCTATGTATAGCTGCGGATCCAATGTTAGGTTTCTTCTGTATCATTTGGTAAGGGCAACGATTATCATCGACTAACAATTTTCATATAGCCAACACATTTTCTGGAACTACAGCTGATGAAGGTCTTCCTGTGTGTTCTTGATCCAGCAGAGAACTTCGACTTCTACGAAATTATGTAAACCATCTAAATACAGTAGCACGAGATGGATTTTTAAGCTATAACCGTTCACCATTTCATATTTTGAACTATTGCAGCATGTGTTGAAGAGCAAATAACACGAACAAAAATTTTTTACAGACTAAAATACCTGCAATTTTTTTTTTACCTCCACCACCAGAATATTGCGTGATAACAAAATTAACTATATATTCCCCAGTAGAATGTTCAGTTTAAAAATCAAACTATATAAGGCATTCATTTGAGAGTTTTGAAGCTATTTCTGCAAATGGCATAAACATTTCAAAGCTATCAAACTGATCACTTAAGCGTTCCACATAAATTTCATTCCTTGGGGATATTCTTCGTTCAAAAGGTATAAAAAAAATTATAATCTATTAAATATTTAAATACAAAGAAATTGAAAAAATAAGAACTAGAAATAAAATAAGGGAAATGAGTGTTATAAAAAATTGCCCTATCACATATTAATATTTCCTATTTTTCATAATGGTTCAATGTGAGAGAAAACGGTTTTCTGATTGACAAAGTTTATTGCAATCCTTGCACTTTTTGGTTTGACAGGTGTACAATTAATGCAAAAAATGTATGAAACAAGCATTAGGACATCTATGAACTTTTATATTTGCATAGGACTTCTCACATATCTCACAATAAAAATTTAATGCAAAGAACCCTTTTAAAGGCTTCAAAACATCTCAATGATTGTCATGAAGTCACAAATTTATTTCCACAGATCGTTCTTTGCCTTTGCAGGTCAGCTATAATGAAAATGAATTTTTTTTTTTTTTTCATAAATTGTGCATTAAACATTACATAAATTTTCTTTTAAAAATATTCTATGCTTACGTGAGTTAAATTGTCCGTAGAAAAATAACTACAATTTGAATGTCCAAACAATCTTCGAAAGTTTGTATTTCTTAAAAAGTGCATGGACCAAACGGAACACCAGCAGCTTCATGCAATTCTCGAATTCTGTTTTTTAACTCTAGAACTTGCCTTTTAAGAAATAAATGTCGCATTGTGGATTTGTAATGAGAAAAGTTTTTATCATTTCTAAATAACATTTTTTTTTTATTTGATCACATGAATTTTTGTGACATTTTTCATAAGCGCTGTATAAAGTGTATTATCACATTTGCAATTTTTATGAACACATTCAGCATTTTCCTCATGCAGATCATGCTAAAATAAAATCTGTGAGCAAACAGAGTAAGCTTGTGAATCATCTATAGCAGAAATAAAGAGACCTCGGTACACCACATCAATTGACCATTTTACTTTTTTAAAATTATTAGTAATTTTTCTTGGACGATTTTCATGAAAGTTTGAAATAGAGAACATGATCCAATCATTAGTTTAATAAAAAAAAAATAAACATTTAAATGATAAAAAAATATTTTATTCACTGTTTTCTATTTTATTACATATTAGAAAATTAGGACTTTTGTCGACTGGATCAGAATTCCTATCTAAACTATTTTTCTTTTAGCTTTACAATATATATTTATTGCCAAAAGCATGTTCCGTTTTAAAATTGCGATCAACAAAATAGATGTAATCATTACTAAATAGAACAGTTTGGGCCTACAAGTAGTTGTGAACAAATATTTTTAGGCATGAGTTTAAAAGAATTGATAAATAAAAGATAATAAAAACATCGATAATAAAAAAAAAACTTTGGAACTGGGAAAACAGAAAGAATAAATAAATAAAACGACGACTTTTGGACTGGGATAATAGAAAAATATTTTATTTCGTATTTTCTGTTATATTTTAGATTAAAATATTAGATCTTTTGTCAACAATGTACTAGGTTGGATGCATAATTATCTGCATATTTTGTTTTATAAATAGGAGGTTAATACGACGTTCTATTTTAAAATTGCGCTCAGCAAAGTAGACATGTTTTTTGCTGAATAACTCATTAAAATACATGAGTCTGTTATGATTAATAAATATTTGTGTACAAACGTATTTGACATGAATGTCGGAAAAAAATTGATAAACAAAAGTCATTTGACTTGTCACTTTTCTGTTGAGTTATTACAAAAAATCAAATGAAATATTGAATTAATGTGCTAACACTCATCAGATTCTGTATTTGCTTTTTCATTATAGGATATTATTTATCTCTCTATATAAAAATGAGTCCTTGTACTTAGTATGTTTAGTATTCCAATGTAATTTAAAAATATAACATTTAACGTTCTAATTTTTTCTCTTAATCTTTAATCTTGGGTCTAGCCAAAAAATTACGAACATATTCTACTTAGTTCTTTTTTAATTAAACAGACACCATTTTCTGACATCGGGCGCCATCTGTTGGCTTTAATGAGAAATATTCTGTAGTTTAAAGTAAATCGTGAAAAAAGTTGATTAAATTAAAATTAATTGTTTAAACTAAAATTCATCATTTCAACTTTTGAATATGTGATTGCAATATTTTTTAATGTGTTTTTGCTTCTTACAAATAATCTGTTATATAGACTTATTTATATTTTATTTTCTAATTTTTTTTTTATAAACATTTATATACAATAACTTTTTTATAATTTTTCAAACCACAATTTTTAACCATTATCAATGTTTTGCATCTGCAATTGAGATTTTCTCTTGATTCTATTGCACTTTTTATCTTCCAGTCTCCTTAATAAAATTTATCAAAACTAACGTCAAAATCTCGAAAAAATTCTCATTAATCATTTTTCCATCAGTGTGCTTGTTAAAAATAGAATTTAATAGTAAACATGAAAAATGAAGCATGTAAATGAAGCATTTTCCGTAGCCAGGCATCTCAGAGTCATATTCCGCAGTTAATTAACGGATTGCAGATAAACAAATCTGGAAAAAGCAATTAATTTAAAGAACAGCACTGAGGGGTCAGTAAGATAGGAGTTCCATTCTTTTAGAATTGTCGAACTGTATATAGATGATAACTAAAGCACATATTAATATAAAAAAATTATTCTGTTATGAAACTATGTCGGATCCCAACTATATAGAAGAACCTATCCTTTAAACTGCATTCAAATCTGGCAGTATGTGTTTTAACAGAAATAAGAATGGCTCTACAATCGCCATGACGTCACTATTATGGGCCGCAATATCGCCATGGCATCAACATTCTTCCCCACTTTGCAATGTTAACGCATTCAAGAATTTGCATGAAAATTACATTATAAAAGTTAATGCAGAAGAAAATAGTATACAAATACAATGAAAGCATATGGTACTACAATAATATTACATGGACACAGTTACATATATAAGCACAGTTACATATATATTACACAGTTACATATATAAGCATGCAATACAATGTTTAATATTTGTACACAACAGTTTAATCATCAACCGAAAAAATTAATTCATCTACTGTAAATTAGCAATTTTAATCACTGGTCATTTGTAAGTGCCACTTTTATTCTTTAAAGCCACCACTCTAAAGCTACTGTACTCGCCCAGTGAACTTCCCGTGTTCTAGAAAGATTCCATTTTAAATTTCTGGAACTTTCTAAAGGTTTGACAGGAACTAGATCACCTTTTTGAACTTCATCTTACCATTGCACCACTTGATGTATTTGTTGTAAGCGATTCAAGTACTCGGATGACCATTGGCGTCAATTTCTTTTTCGTATCGGCCATTGGCTTAATTGGTTCATAAGAACTTCAGAGTAAACTGGATCAGGCATAGCACCAAAGATGATTCAATTAAAAAGTGAGCAAAAGTAAGAGCTCTTTATGTCATTTGAATCACTCGAAATAGATAATGTGGTCTAGAGTTAAGAACCGTCTCAATATGCATACTTTAGTTTTAAATCAGTTTCGGCTTCTCGAGAAATTAAATTACATTTACTTCCAAAATCCAATATTGCCTTGAACCAAAAACATATTTCTGACTTCTCATTTTGGCAATAAATTATCAAGGTATTCAGTAACACTCTGGATTTTCCGTCTGAATAAAAGCGAGAATCGATGAATTCTCCCCCCCCCCGGGGGGTGGGGTTTTGTTTCTAAATGACTCCTCATCATGCAATATCAAATGTTTGTTTGGGTTGAAAGCAAGCACTATATGCATCGAAATTCAAAATTAATCGACTAAGTATGAAAATTCTCTTGTCTAAAGAATTACTGGATAGATTTTAATAAAATTTGGTTTGAACACAGGTTGATTTAATACAAAATAATAATAATAACCATTCAATTTTTATAATACACACGTATGATCATTCGTAACACTCATCAGAGTAGGAAGATATGCAATAGTTGTTACAGGATGAACAAATATATATATGTAGACTTCTCTACCAGTCTAACAAATATATAACGACCGAGGGGTGCAATCTAGGGCGTATTTCAAAGCAGAATAACGAAACATTGTGTTTCTCTCAACAACAGAGATTTAATGAAGCACTATTATATATAGAGAGCGATATTTACATTAACTATTAAACAATCACAACCATCTTCTCTCACGTAGTCGGCCAGCGTCCTTCTCCCGCGGCCATCTACGGGGTCTCTCTCCTTCTTCCAGCGCCAGAGTTCAAAGTCGAATACTGCCACTCATGGCAAAAGGTTTGTGTCACAGACACATAGTCTGGGATGTGTCGCCATCTGGTGATTAGCAGACAAACAAATCCTACATATATAAAAATATATGGCCATTAAAATTGCTACACCAGGAAGAAATGCAGATAACAAAATAATATTTATTGGACAAATATATTATACAGGAAATAACGATTAAATTTTCAAGAAATTTGGGTGCATAGATCCTGAGAAATCAGTACCCAGAACAACCACATCTGGCAGTAATAACAGCACTTATATGATTGTGCATTGAGTTAAACAGTGATTGGATGGCATATACAGGTACAGATGCTCATGCAGCTTCAACACGATGCCACAGCTCATCAACCGTAGTGACTGGCATATGGTGACGAGCCAGTCGCTCGGCAACCATGGACCAGACGTTTTCTATTGGTGAGAGATCTGGTGAACGTGCAGGCCGTATCAAGGAAGATCCGAACAATTCCGGCAACATGCGGTCGTGCATTATCCTGTTGAAACGTAGGGCTCGAATAAAGGGTAGAGCCACTTTTCAAAGGGCCGTCAATACAAACAAGAGATGACCGAGACGTGTATCCAATAGCCCCTCATACCACACGGCAGGTGATGGGCCAGTATGACGATGACGAATGCAAGCTGTCAATGTGCATTCACTACGATGCCGCCAAATACGGATGCGACCATCTTGATGCTGTAAACAATACCTGGATTCATATGAAAAAATAACGTCTCGCCATTCGTGAGCCCAAGTTCGTCGTTGATCACACCTTTGAAGACGCTCCTGTCTGTGATGCAGCGTCAAGTGTAGCAGCAGCCCTGGTCTCCGAGCTGAGAGTCAATGCTGCTGCTACGACCCCCCATGCCCCTGCAATTGACTCAGGGCCCTTGACGTGGCTGCACTATCCAAAGGCCATGCAGGTAACATGCATGTCTTATCGGTTGCTAGTGATATGGGGTCGTTGAGATCCAGCATGGAGTTCCGTATTACTGTCCGGAACTCATCGTTTCCGTATTCTGCTTACAGTTATTGGATCTCAACCGACGCGAGCAGCATTACTGCGATACAATAAACCGCAATCCCGGTACGCTATAATTCGACCTTTATCAAAGTCAGAAACGTGCTGGTACGCATTTCTGCTTCTTACACAAGGCATCACAACTTTTCGCCAGGCAACAACGTACAAATGCAATTTGTGTATGAGAAGCTGGCTGAATAATTTCATCATTTAAATATATTGTAGGTACCGGCGCCTGCTTTGTCCGAATGCGCTGAAAAGCTAATCATTTGTATATCACAGCACCTTCTTCCTGTCGTTTAAATTTGACGTCTTTAGCATGTCGCCTTCTTGGAGTAGCAATTTTAATGGCCAGTAGTATATATATATATGAGGTAACAGGGGATATAGTCACTTCTTACAGATAGTTTATGAGTGGCATTTGGTCCCACTCCTTCAGTAATTCTGTTTTCAAGCCCTGGATGACTTCCGTAGAGGACTGAGAGTTGCAATTGCCCTTCATAGAGCATCCTAGACATGCTCTACAGGGTTAAGATGTGGTTGGCCGATCCATCCGGCAAATATCTTTACTATCTAGAAACTCTTCCGCTAGTTGAGCTCCATGTGGCCGTCCATTAAAATGAAGTTAGGACCTAATCCACCCCTGAATAGATGAACATAGAGCTCCAATACCGCATTCCTATACCTCACACCAGTCCTAATGCTTGTTAAAAAGACAAGGAGAGAAGTGCGATCATGCAACATGATGCAGGCTCAAACCATCAGACCTCTGCTGTCATAATGGTCGATTTCTCGGACATCGGAGGGCAGTAACGGATCTCCGCTTCTCTCCATATGAAAGTTCGTCGAGAATCAGAGGTTATGCTAGCCCGGAACTCATCATTGAAGAGAACAATCGCCCATTGATCCGTTCTCCAATCGTTATGATCTCTGCATCATGCTAAATAGATTCTTCTGTTAGGAGAAATTAGCAGGACGCGAACAGGGCTCTCTCATGAAGCTTTCTGGAAACAGTAACTCTTGAAACTCGCCTTCCTTATGTCCTTATAGAAGTCGCGAGAAGCTGTAGCATCCCTGTTACGCCTCGCTATAATTTACAAATAGCGATCCTCTTCGACCGTCATGTATCTTGGTCGACCTTTCCCTCGATGGATCCGTTATCCTAAAATTGTTTCGATAAGTTGGGCACGACTCTTTGCGTTACATCAGTCTCAACAAATCTGGACTTCAGACTGATCTGCTTCTAGCCTCCTCACGATTCCATTATCTAAACGTTGATGGTTACTCATTTTTACTATTTGAATTTACCTATTACTGGAAAAAAAAAATTTAACAAGTTCGGTGAGGTGTGCAAGCGAACGAAAGGTGGATTTTGCCACGCGCGCTTAAAAAGCCTGTCCCTCTAACTCCGCCCACATACACATAAACGATTATATATTCGACGCATAAGATTTGTATCGAAGCATTACATTTCATTCAGTTCTGAGCAAATTCGACAAAATATGCAAACTCTCTGAATTTTGAACACCAGGGCACATCCAAGTTAGTACTTCTGCATATCTTAAAGTTTCGTTCTTTGAAACTTGTTGATTGTCAACATTTGGGCAAAAAAGAGAACTATGACGCATAGAACAGAACAAATAATTCCAACGAGTTTTACAAATAGAAATATTATGGGAAGAACCAAGATTCAATTGAAGATATTTTCCTGAACGATATCAGTTTTCATCAATATTCATAGCATTAAAATTTCTTTTATATTACACAATTAATAGAAGCTATTTTAGCGAGAAAAGACTTAAATACATTAATTCTGAATTTTATATAATTAGAAGATATCATATAGAAAGTTTCTAATGTATTATCAATAAAGTATGTAATACAATCTTCCCGATCTGGAAACTGACGACTTTGATCTTATTTCTTACTGTTTACGAATTTATTTAAAATAACATTAATCATAATTTTTTTTTTTTTTTTGATCAAGCAATTTTAATACACGAAGATGCTTTAGAACACTATCAAATTTAAGTGCCCATTCGCTTTAATTCTTTTATTTTCTTATCTTCATTTTAATGCTTCAAATAAAGATTCATAAGTGCCATTCGACATTTGCAATTGTCTAATTTCACTTTTTAACAAAGCTTGTAACTAATGAATTTTTTACTAACTTGTTAAATTTTTATTATAGGAAATGAAATATGTCCCAAACTTTTACATTCCATAAAATTCTGGAAGTGGAATGTATGGAAACAATTGAGAAAAGTGAAATTATATTTTTATGCGATACTACTTGAACAATAGAAAGGAGAGTTCTGATTATCTCCATTTTTTCTATGGATTCATCTACTATGCTATTAAAATCGTTCTCTTTACTGCCAAATTTTTCACAGCTAGAAGTTCGTGATAGTAATTTGTTCAGCTTCATCTTAACGAGGGATTGCAGTTTCAATTCCAATTCAATAAGTTTGTTGTTGTCCATTTGCATCCTTCTTAGATGTACTTTCAATTTTCCTTACTTCAACTCATCTGCATGCAAGGGACGTTAGGCTTTTCGTTTTCCTAATTTCCACAACTATATGCGGACCAAATGCTCTGGAGTAATTATCAGACTATACATAAATGGCTAAAGCACAGGTTAATAAAAATGCTTTTATTCTATTGTCAAACTATGTCTAATTTCAGCCATATGAACAGTTGGATCTGCAAACCGTACTAGACTCTGGCAGTATATATTCCGACAGAAAAAATGGCGTCATTATTCCATGCTGCAACATCGCCACTTTCCTCAATAAATAACGGGTCAATGAAGTAGGATGTTTATTTCCAGCTTTAAATGTGTGAATGTAGTTTTTTTTTAATCAATGCAATTATACCACTGCAAATCGGAGAAGGTAGATTAGCAGTAGAATCTACTGCCAAGATAAAACTGCAGTCCGAGTTTTGCAAACTGGTATCGTCTGAGCTAATAGAGTTTACCTAGCTTTTCCCCAAATTATCGCAATTTAAATCGGCTGCTAGAGACATCTATTATTGGACATACAACATCCACGAAATAAGTATTTGAAATTTTATTAGGCATAGTCACTGAATACAAATCTTTCCACGCCGTAGTAAATGCAGATGAGGTCGTCAATTGCCCACGTAAGTTCCTAAATCCACACTTGATTAAACTACATTATCATCACATCGCCTTTTATTTAATGTGGGATCTCCAATAAATTTTATCGATGTTCCATAAGTTCGATGAGTAAAAAATTTTGCGATGATACAAAGATGTTGGCCAATGCGATTGAAGCAAGTACTTGAACTGAGAAGGTAAAAAAGTTTTTATCCCACAGATACTACCGTCTCGTAACTTTTAAGATATCACAAAATTATAATCTTTACAGTGAGATACGTGATCGCGACCACGATCTTGTTGATCCCAGGAGCCGTCCATTAAGTACTATTACATGGATTTGAGATATTTCTCTCATAGATAGCTTTACACTGCCTGTTTCAAATGTCGGTAAGCCAAGGATATATTTCTTGCATTTGGAGGTGAAACTAAAATAGTTTATAAATCAAATTTTGAGTTAAATTAATATCATGAATTTGAAAAATGTTCTATTTTATACTTGCCAGAAACATGAGCCATTATTTGGCACTAAAGAAACTTGCAGCCAACACCTAAACTGCGAGTTTGGTGTCAAATTTACTTTGAATAAATATTTTGAAGTGTTTCAAATAATTCTTGTGCATTTGAGTGTAAAACAAAAGGCATGACATTTAATTTTTTTCTAAAGTATCGAAATCGAGCATTTATATAGATAGGAATTTAAACAGGTTAATATTTGCTTTACTTTACACTTCAAACTAATATTTACCATAAATTGCTGATGCAAAGAAAAACCTATTGTTAAGAACCAATACATAAGATCATATTTATTACAGAACACAAGTGAAAGAACTTTTACGTTAATGAGTTGAAAGTCATTTTATTTCTTAAAATTCAGCATAATCCTTATTTTTGCTCTAGTTCATACCAACTGGGTTATTAATTATATAGGGACCATTTGTATCCATGAATCGCATTAAGGATTGAGAAACTGAAATAGCACAGAGAATTTATGCACTCATGCAAGGACTTTCGATTAATTTAGCTGCTTTTGCAATGTGGTCTCATGCCTGCTGCAGCAGAAAGTCTAAGTATAAATTTATCCAGATTTGGTTACGTGGTACAAGTCTGTTCAAGTAACATTTTTCGGCAAACTACACCCCATAGTACATTCGGTTATGCATTCCTATACGATTTTGAATCAACTTGTATAGGCTAATAACTTCAAATTAAAGTATAACAAAGTAAATGAAACCAACACAATGTTTTTCAGTTAGTTTAATTTTTTAAGTTCACAGCAAGTTTTACACAATAGAAAAAAATGGTTTCATACCTCATTTACAAATTTTTAGGAGGAATCAACCACACAATACAACAAACACATGAACTATTTCAATTAGTAATTTATTTTTGCCATCCCACATAATTCTAATACAAAGCCTATGTACAAGCAAGATCTTAACTCTTACCTGGTAAATTAATCAGTTTTAAAAACATCAGGAATTTTCAGCCTAATGCTAAATCTTTGTACCGTTAATTTAAATTACCCAATATATAAAAGCTCTATAGGTAGATTTTTTAAACACTGTTTTTGTGATTGTATGATTTCTTTCAGAAATCTAAATAAAATAAAATAAAAAATGGCTAAGATTTTGTAATGTTAATTTGATTACTTATTGAATTTCACCTCAGAACACACTACCGATGTTTCAAGGGAGTTGTCAATTTAAAATAACATTTATGTACAATAGTGGGAGTTAGAAGCTGGTATTAAGAGCTCCCAAGCAGTTGTGTAATGCTTTCACTAACAGCATTCAGATCTCGTAATCAAACATACAGTAAGGTTTAGAATGGGTCACAATTGTGCTTTTCAATTAGATCTGTGAATGGCATATCTTTATGCTATCACAGACAATGCAATTTAAGTACAAAATGATTTTTTTTTAACTTCTTATTGTCACCCCATCACAAACATAAAATTTTATTTTTAGACACAGAAAAACAGTACGTTGGAAAACATGCACTGGCATCAACATACAA
The DNA here is from genome assembly GCA_021605075.1 of Caerostris darwini. Lineage (NCBI taxonomy): Eukaryota > Metazoa > Arthropoda > Arachnida > Araneae > Araneidae > Caerostris > Caerostris darwini. The sequence goes on from BPLQ01012776.1 coordinate 206,605, forward strand.
CAAAACTAATTTGATAATGCTGAGCATAGTTTGATGGAATGCATTGTAGTTAATAAAAAGATTCTCTAACTATGAAATGAAGGAGGATGTAAAAGATATGCTTCAACATAACAAGTGAAATGTTACAACTCAAAATGCCAAAAGAAAGAAATCATTCAGGTTGACACTCATGATCTAATGATATAAAAACACAATGAAAAAGCAACAGGAATGAAAATATAATTTAAGCCAATAAATTTAATTTTTAAAATTTATTTTCTTCCTCTATAGACTAGAAAATTAAATGCGAGATGGGGTGTGAACGGATGAAATGTTTGGCCTGTACACAATGCTCATTAAATAATATATACAGATTGAGAACAATGGCCACTTAAAAATTATGCTTCAGGTCCTCATAACTAGTCAATAGTCATGATAACCGCCTTAGTAGGCAATGATGATTAAAATCGTTACAGATACTGAGAAAATGGAAATATTTAATATTCCAATGCTTACATAATAAAAAATGCAGGCTATCCAAATAAAATAATCTGAACACACTTTTCTCACAAAAATTTTCTACAGATATCAACATTTTTTTTTCTATAAAAAACGAATGATTCATACTCAATAGAAATAAATATAATTTATAACAAATATTATTTGTGACACATGTAAAAACCAACAGTAAAACAGCACATAAGCAACGAAACAAATGTCAACAGACTGTTAAAAAGGACACTATCTGTGTATTTCTTTCCCACTTTAGAATAAATAACAAGAAAATTACGCAAAAATTTAATTCTCAGAGGCACTTTTTCCAATTGTGCACTTAGAATGAGAGCCGACAAACAATTTTTAACGGCTGCATAAATATAAGAATTTGGCCCCTCCTCTATCAATAAACAAATTTTGATGATTCCTTGGGCAGTGAAAGGTATAATTTTCCTTTAGTAGTAATATTTTACATTTTAAAGAGCTCTTTGTTGACTTGTTATATGGAGTTTTGACCTAGAAGCTAATCACTTCAGGGTGTCAATATTTTTTCAAAGGAAAAGAAATGCAAGCTCAAGGAAACTTTTTCCTTATATATAAAAACTTAAAAACTCCTATATTCCACTGAACCATGAAAAACAAAACAAGACAACACAAATTGTACCTCTAAAAGTATCACAGTTGAGAGATTTAAGTGAAATAAAAGTATGATTTAATTGTCACTGTCCACTAATTGTTTAAAATGTAAGCAAGAATATAATATTCTCAGTACATTTTTTTTTTTTGTCCTTTCTTAAAATGACTAATGGATATAAAAACTACCAAATTTAATATTTGTAAACTTTAGTCATTGCTATTATAATACTTTTTTTTTCAATAGTAAAATTGACTAACGAGGATTAGTTTCAAAGTAAAATGGGTTGTTTTATTAAAATACCATCTAGTTATAAATTACGAGACGCACGCACACACACCTGAAATTATAATTGCATATGTATATTCTTAATCTGTTGAAAGCACCAAAAATGAACAACTGTATTCAACACAAAAAGTAAAAATTTATACCTCAACATCAACTATTTTACTCGATATGTAAAAAAATGCCAAGTTTCTCAAATAGATTCTGTACATAGAAAATGCTTAATATAGATTGCACAGGAGGTTCTTTTAAGGATCTTATTTACAGAAAAAAGTCATTTTATAAATAAAAGTTATCAGAAAAAAAAACTTATTAATATCATATATAATAAACACAAATTTAAATTATGTTCAAAGAATGTCCATTTAAGTTACAGGATTTCTACACCGACATAAATAAGGTTTGTGTTACAATCAATTTTATGCTCAATTTTGCATTTGCCA